>JACEGR010007607.1:0-47127 GCA_014170235.1 Listronotus bonariensis
GGATACAGCGGGTGGTAGAATTGTAATCACCCGGTAGCCTGAATCCACATAAGGGTGCAACATATGGAGTGGAATAGTTTTATGTAAAGTGGGCCTGGAAGATTCTCAATTAATCCTGTTTACCATTACTTGCTGTAAAGGTTAAAACTTAACCACAAAAAAAACTGTAAAAAGTTACAGAACGACATAAACAAAATAAATACGAAATAAATACAATTTTTCTAAATTTAAAAAAATGTTCAGTTTTACATCCACCAGAAAAGCAAACCCAAGTATCTTTAATTATAAAATTGAAAATTCTAATTTAAAAAGTAAAAAAAAAAAAGGGATAAAAGATTTAGGAGTTTTCCTTCAGACCAGAAATTGCAAAGATTTTAAAATCTGGACTGTTTAATATCATAGTTTACAACCACCTTGAATATGCTTCACAACTATGGATGCCATTGGAGGCCATACACGATGATTCTATAGAGAGGGTTTAAAAAAGATTTTTATGCGTTATTTCTATGTTGTTTAAAAATACAAAATATATCCATATAAAATCTCTTACAAGTGTATGTTAAGTAGTTTCAAGATAAAATCTCTTTCTTAAAATCGAAAAAAAAACAAGCTGTGATTTTTCATGTACAGGATGGCTTAAAATTCGACGCTCACCATTGGGATTTCGGAAACCGTGAGAGATGCAGGATCAGTTAAATGGAGGCAAAGTTGCGCAATTTGATGCTCAATAAAATGCCGTTTTGCGTTTAAAAAATTCCGAGTACTTCCGAAGATATTCGAAAAAAAACGGAATTTTCAATTTTTGGTTTCTATTCTTTCCTGGCTATATTTGTTAAATAAAAAGACACGTTTTCATGGCCACTTTTTTCTGCTCTATAATTCAGTGTGATTAAATATTGAATCCTGACGTTTCGGCTTCTGGCGACCATCATCAACTTAATTTTTTAAATACGGACCTGATATTTTTTCAATTTAATTAAATCCTTTCATCACTCTTAAAACACTATATATCGCCCACTTTGCTATTTGCCGACGTTTCGTACAGAAAATTCCATCACCAGAATATTACATATTTATTTTACCATAATACGGCCCTGAACTACATTTTTAGTTAAGAAGGTAAAAAAAAAGAATAAACTTATTACATATTCGTAATCTTTTTTGCAACTCATTTATATCTAACAGCGGAAATTACTTTATTAACCGAAAATTTCATGAATATTAGACATAAGATACAAAAAGTAGACAACAAATCAGCTTACATAAACAATTTGTAATACTATCTTGATGCCCATATTAAATATAAACATAATAAAATCACTATTATAGGTGTTCAAAGAGATAACCTTCCGCCTCAATGCATTTTCTTGCTTTGCTTTGTATTTTTTAATACAGCTCGATTAATTGTTCTCGCAGGAATGGCAGCAACTTCCCTTATCAAATTTTGTCGTTGGTACTTAAAGGTCGTGAGGTGCATTTTTAAATAAACGGTTCTTAAAATTTCCCCAAAGGAAATAATCTAGGGGACTAAGATCTGGGCTCTTAGCGGGGTATCTTGCAAAACCATTTATTAGGAAATGTATGGTAAAGGAATTGAGCTACTTCCCCTTCCATTGTGGGCAGGAGCTCCGTCGAGCTGCCACCATATTTCTTGAAATACTGCCAAAGGTTGATTATCTAGGGCGTCTAAGACATCATTCCTAATCAAATTTAGATATCGTTCGGAAGTTAAGGTCCCTTCGTAAACGAAAGGGTCCAATAATTTTGTTCCTCCACATACCAATCTATACATTAAATGAAGTTCTCCCTTGAATTCATACCTGCTGGTTAGGTTTCTGTTAATAAAGTAATTTCCGCTGTTAAATATCAATGAGTTGCAATAAAGATTACGAATATGTAATAAGTTTATTCTTTTTTACCTTTTACCTAAAAATGTAGTTCCGGGTCGTATTATGGTTAAATAAATATGCAATATTCTGGTGATGGAATTATCTGTACGAAACGTCAGCAGATATCAAAGTGGCGATATATAGTGTTTTAAGAGTTATGAAAGGAGTTTAATTAAATTGAAAAAATATCAGTTCGGTATTTAAAAAATTAATTAGTATGACGGTCGCCAGAAGCCGAAACGTCAGATTTAATATTTAATCACACTGAATTATAGAGCAGAAAAGTGGCCATGAAAACGTGTTTTTCATTTTGAGTTATCTTAACAAATATAGCCAGGAAACAATAGAAACCAAAATTGAAAATTCCGTCTTTTCGAATATCTTCGGAAGTACTCGGAATTTTAAAACGCAAAACGGCATTTTATTGAGCATCAAACTGCGCAACTTGCCTCCGGTTAACCGAGTCCTGCATGTTACACGGTTTTCGAAATCCTCAACGATGAGCGTCGATCTCCGAGCCACCTCTGTACAATGCAATTAATAACTTATAGTAGAAAATCAGGTTTTATTAACTATATTACCTTCTCGTAACAAAATAGAAACTTCAACAACAAATATTTAGTTCAGATCCAAACTATGAGAACTGGACGTTATATTTGAATGTATGATATAAGGTAGACAACAAGATGTGCTTGATGAGATCCAAACAGACAGAGATTTATTTAATATATCTCTGTAAAAAAATTAAAATTTTATTTTGCCTGGAAAATGCAGTAAGATTGAATAGCTTATTTTAGCTTTCTCTTCTGGGTACATTTGTTTAATATTTGTGGTAATTCAGCTTCTCAGTAGTAGTTTTAAGACCTTTATAATGAACATATGTACAATGCAAATAAATAACAAATAAAATTTCATCTTTATTTCAATAGTCATACAGTGTACTCAGACAAAGGCAAACAAGACCAAACATTTCGGGATGTCCCTGGGAAAACGCATTTCTGAGCTAAAAAACTAGTAAATGCTAAAAATAAGACTACTCAGAAGATATGAAAATAGTTTATAATCAGTAATAGATGGAATAGCAATTATCTCACTTTTGGAGACATGGTGACAGTGTAATTTTATAGAGTGGGAACTCAAGAGAATTAAATTATGTCAACCTTAAAAGTTAATTGACTGGTTCTTTGGAATTGTAATTGTTTTTAAATATTGGGACTAAGTTCTACTTAAAACAAATAAATTTCAAAAACATTATTTTTAATTCGTTTTTCAGTTCAATATTTACCACAGGTAATGTAAAAATTGGATTACTTTTATTACTTTTTATAAAGCATCTTCTCAAAACTTTTGATATAAAATTAACTCCCACAACATTTACTCATATTCTTTGTTCTGTTTTGGAAGAATAAAAATATTTCAAAGAGTTTCTTTGTTTTTAGTTTTTAACTGCCTCTGTACAATACCACTGAGTAAGCCTTTGAAATTAGTGCAGTTTTGACCATGCTACCAGTTTTTAAAATATAGTTTCTAAAGTTCGTGGTCGTGTTCAGTCCATTTTCTTTACTCTTGTAACACCTTTCTTCTGGGACACCAGAAACAGCAGCTCCCAGTCATTCATTTTTGGTAGTAACCTATTTATTCCGCAGTAATGACTTGAAGTTGCGAAATAGCGAAATGACCATATATTTATCTCAGATTTTGAGCTCAAGATCAGGCATTTATAAAGCAGTGAACTCTCTCTATTGCAGAACCTACATTTTCAAAACAACTAATCCCCTTGGCTATGGAGCCACAGGCTGAATTACGGTCTATATCCCGGAGATATGTGAGACATTGCAATTCAAGTTATTTTGCTTTCTGCGAAGCTTGAAGTGACGAAATGATACACACGACTTCTACAAAGCCGTTAAATTTCGTTGGTTTCTCAGTAATCCTTCCTAATATTGCCAAAAAAACATGTCCCAATATATTTTCTTTAAAAATAATATCAACATTACTCAGGTGCTTCACCACGATCTGTACCCAGAGGGGTGATTTTTTCGTCTTTATTGAAAGTTTTTGGCAATATCGACTTTGAAACAGTCGATATTTCAAATATTTAAAACGCTTCTTTATAGACTATACATTTTGTATCTTCGAGAAGAAACTGACGAGCCAAAAGCCCAACATTAACGTAATGCGGCAATTCCTGTGTTTATGTAAGAGGTACAACGTCGACTTCAAATACTCGAACATTGGGAGCGAAAACATGTCGTGGAGATAGCAGGCTCAATAACCTGGAACCCAGGAGGCTAAAAAGAACGAAGAAAGTGGAGTTCGGGGCATGTCTCAGCCGATCGCAGCGTGAATGGCGCTGGTCGCGCGGAACCACGAGCTCTCCGCCGGGAATCGCAAGCGGAGAACTCATACTGGTCACCTTCTTCAAAAGCAGAAGCCATGTGGTGAGTGTCTTACAGCAGAAAAAGCGATAAATCTCTCGTAAAGTAGTTATATGAAAGCCTTCTGCAGTGGCGAACATTAACACTGAAGGCTTTCAGAACGCGATTGCTGTGTCTGTAACGCCAGCCCCAGACATGAAAACGAATACCCTTAAAGGGGAGTGTCGATCTGGGGACACGCGCGAAGGCGAAAATTTCTGCTCTGAGCAGAGGAACCGCTTTTCGGCCGTTATGCCATAGATACAATGTGCCCAGCCGAGGTTCATGACGCCCACCAGATTAAAGCTGTATCTGTGCCCGTAAAATCCCGCTCGCCGCGTGATTGCTTAACATGATCAGGCTGGACGCCAGGCCGGACGAGAGGCGCTTCTCAATCCAATATTACTACAGATCCGGTGAAAAAGACATTCGTATTAAGCCTATAAGTTTGTTTTCCAGTTTCAGTTTAGCAATGGGTTATATAAAATTTCCACACACCCTATTTAATGTCATAAAGCGCTTCTAAGGTTCTATCTAGTAGATTAAGATAATTGGGTCCAGTGGCTTCTTAGTGGGCACCACAGCAAATATTATTGAGAAAAAGAGGTACGCCACTGACCTTTATAAGGTCTCTTTTATATTTTTTCCCATTGAACTATTTAAAAATGCAACTTTTTTAGCATGCTGCATTTTTCTGTATCTCACTTCCCTTGCTTTCATGTAAGAAAAGTACCATTTAAGTGATACTAAAAAGTATCCACAGCATAAAAAAACTAAAATTAAAAATAAATACACTTTAACCTTAGTAAATAGGGAAAATGACAACTTCTGATAAAAACAATACCCTGGACTCGGTCATTTTTATTTCAAGGACATATAATTGTTAATTTTTGTTCTTGTTTAAACTACCATGTTCTGGTGGTACCAAAAATAAAGTGGCATTAATTTTTTTTTCTGAAACCATTTAGTTAGCCAGATACAAAAAATTATGGACTGGAAAAGCGCATTTTAAATTGCTTAATCGAAAACAATATAAAGCTTTCTCGTTAATAATGGTGGTACTGTTTTTCTCAATAATATTGACCGTGGTGCCCACTAAGACGCCACTGGACCCAATTATCTTAATCTACTAGATAGAACGCTTTAGAAGCGCTCTAGTGACACGGGAACTAGGTGTGCCAAATTTTATATAACCCATCACTAAACCTGACTTGGAAAACAAACGCGGAGCGATGCGAAGATATCTCTTTCGCAGGATCTTAATTTACTATTGTGGATTGGGGGCGCTAAAATCTCGTCCATCTTTAATGCATCCAAAACACAATCCGCCATGTTCCTTGTCGCGGAAAAAGAGTCATCAAATACTCATCCTCTACTTATGAGCGGCCAAGTTTTACAGAGCAAAGACACCTTTGAATCTAGTGGGCGTCACATTTGAAAATAACTCTAACTGGCATAAACACATTGTATCTATAGCCACAGCAGCTTCAAAAAGCTTGGATTTCTTCGAGCCAAAAGTATTTTTCCGCTTCTAATTTATACACTTTATATGTGTCCCAAACCGACCTCCCTTAGAATATTGTTCGCGTATCTGGGGCATGGCGTCCCCCTACAACCCTAAGCATTCTTGATTCTATTCAAAGAAGAGCTATTCGTCTCATTAATGTTCCTTCACTTACAGAAAGGCTTCCTCTTGCACATCGTCGGGCTGTGGGGATTTATCGCTTTTTTATAGGTACTTCCATGGCTTCTGCTTTGAAGAATTGTACCAGTATAGTTCCTCCACTTACGGTTCCCAAACAGAGAAACCCCGTGGTTCCGCGCGTATGCATCCCTATACGGTCCAACTGGACAGGCCCCGAACTTCCCACTTTGTTCGTTCTTTTATCCCCAGAGTTTCTAGGGTTGTGGAACCTCTGCTGCCCAAGCGATGGTCTTCTTTTCCTCCCAAAATATTCAAGTGCTTAAGTCCCGTGTTAACAAACTCCCTCTTACCTCGCTTAAGACACCCACGGTACTGTTGGTATTTAGGCTTTAGCCTTCTCGTGGTTTGGTCCAAAGATAAAAAAACATATAAATCTATAAAAGCTGTGTTCAAGAATACATTGGAAAACATCGACTGTTTTTTAAAGTCCCGATTGTTCTTAAAACTTTCGTAAATAAGTTGACACAAGAAACACCTCTAAGTTTTGAATCGTAGTTAGGAAAACAATCTGTGAAATTAGTGGGGCTTGAAACATTTTAAAAAGTGGCATAGATATTGCCATGCTTAATGTTTTTTTTTTTGTAATATTAGGTGAAAGCTTTCACTGAAACAGCAGAATTATGGCTTTGAGAGCTGGCATCGGCTCTTTTGCCGTCGATATTGTCATTTCGTCACTTCAAAAACTTCACCGAGAAAAACAAAATGGAGCGGATTGCAGCAACAAACTGCTATTATCTCCGGGATAAACAATAATTTGCGTAAATTCAATAAATTCCACGGCTCCTATAGCCAAAGGTTAGCTGCTTTTCGAAAATCATTAGGTTCTGCCTTAATAAGAGAGAGCTAATTTTTGCTTATAAATGTAGATGCAGATAAACTCGAAGATAACATAGCGTGGTGTTTTATTTCTTTTCGCAACTCTGGATCATTTTGCAAAGATCACAAAGTCTATCACCAAAATGAATTATTTTAGGGCCAATGTTTTTTTCTTTTACGTACAGCGGCCCAGAAAAGGTACGTGCTGAGCGTGGTAAAATGACTGGAACATTTTGAATCCTGAACTATGGTTTTGAAAAACTGTAGTACGGTCCAAAACTACTTTTCAATTTCAAAATTACTCCAATTGGTATTGCAAAATAGGGCGAGTTAAAACCAAAATATAAAATATGCCCGAAGTAACTATTTGACTTTTAAAACAGAACAAAATTGTAATAGGTAAATGTTGCAGAGAGTTGAATTTTATAATGTGCTGTTAGTTACTATGCACAATTGTCAATTTTTTGCATTACGCATTTCTGGCAACTCAACATGGGGCAAGAAAGCAAAATTAGCAATAATAATAATTTTTGGTATTTAGTTTTTTAAATTAGATAATGTAGTCCATATTTAAACTGTTAGGTAAAAAACGATATGTTAATTCTCTAACTTTAAATTTTGACATTAAAATTTGGAATTTCGCCAAGATGATCACATGCTAATTCAGATACTGAGGTTACAAAACAGCAGCATTACCTTCATATTTTTAGTTGTAACTAACTTTAGGCTACAATTAGGTTATTTTTGTATTTATTTCAGTTTTTAAAAACCATGATCAGTTTTCCCAAGAGGATGTTTAAAATTCCAAAATGTTTTGGTCCAATTGTCCTCTTAAAATAATCTTGTCCTTGGGGATACAACTGTATATTTGTGAATAAAGGCACCTTTTGCTTACTTATTTATTAGCATCTTTAATAGACAATTTCAAAAAATAAAAATTTATAGATAAAAAGTTCTTTAAAACCTGTAAGAAACAAGATTACCTAAATATTAGCCTCCAATATTTAACCGTTCTGGTAGCGAGGAAAACAAATTACCAACACAATGTTATTACCAACAAGCCTTCGAACTTTAAAACAAAATTTTAATTTTTTTAGCAGATATATTAAATAAAATCTCATATCTGTTTGATCTCATCAAGCATCTTTATTTGTCAGCCAAACCATCTATGGCGATTAGAAATTGGCAGATGGGATTAGAGGTTTGGGATCCGGACTCAAAGATTTGCTTGTTGTTTAAGTCTCTGAATTTGATTTTCTGATGAAAATTAATATAGTTAGTAAAATTACAGTTTTCTCTACTATAAGTTATTATTACATTGTACAGGGTGGCTGAATTCGACGCTCATCATTGGGATTTCGAAAACCGGTAACAGATGCAGATCGGTTAAATGGAGGCAGTTGCGCAGTTTGATGCTCAATAAAATGCCGTTTTGTTTTAAAAAATTCCTGAGTACTTCCGAAGTATATTCGAAAAAAACGGAATTTTTCAATTTTGGTTTCCATTGTTTCCTGGCTATATTTGTTAAGATAACTCAGTAGTCGAAAAACACGTTTTCACTGGCCACTTTTTCTGCTCTATAATTCAGTGTGATCAAATATTAAATCTGACGTTTCGGCTTCTGGCAATCCATCATCAAATCAATTTTTTAAATACCGAACTGATATTTTTTCAATTCTAACTAAACCTTTCATAACTCCTTAAAACACTATATATCGCCACTTTGATATCTGCTGACGTTTCGTACAGATAATTCCATCACCAGAATATTGCATATTTATTTAACCATAATACGACCCGGAACTACATTTTTAGGTAAAAGGTAAAAAAAAAGAATAAACTTATTACATATTCGTAATCTTTTATTGCAACTCATTGATATTTAACAGCGGAAATTACTTTATTAACAGAAACCTAACCAGCGGAATTCTGAATTCAAGGAGAACTTCATTTAATGTATAGATTGGTATGTGGAGGAACAAAATTATTGGACCTTTCGTTTACGAAGGGACCTTAACTTCCGAACGATATCTAAATTTTGATTAGGAATGATGTCTTAGACGCCCTAGATAATCAACCTTTGGCAGTATTTCAAGAAATATGGTGGCAGCTCGACGGAGCTCCTGCCCACAATGGAAGGGAAGTAGCTCAATTCCTTTACCATACATTTCCTAATAAATGGTTTTGCAAGATACCCCGCTAAGAGCCCAGATCTTAGTCCCCTAGATTATTTCCTTTGGGGAAATTTTAAGAACCGTTTATTTAAAAATGCACCTCACGACCTTTAAGTACAACGACAAAATTTGATAAGGGAAGCTGCTGCCATTCCTGCGAGAACAATTAATCGAGCTGTATTAAAAATACAAAGCAAAGCAAGAAAATGCATTGAGGCGGGAAGGGTTATCTCTTTGAACACCTATAATAGTGATTTTATTATGTTTTATATTTAATATGGGCATCAAGATAGTATTACAAATTGTTTATGTAAGCTGATTTGTTGTCTACTTTTTGTATCTTATGTCTAATATTCATGAAATTTTCAGTTAATAAAGTAATTTCCGCTGTTAGATATAAATGAGTTGCAAAAAAAGATTACGAATATGTAATAAGTTTATTCTTTTTTTTTTACCTTCTTAACTAAAAATGTAGTTCAGGGCCGTATTATGGTAAAATAAATATGTAATATTCTGGTGATGGAATTTTTCTGTACGAAACGTCGGCAAATAGCAAAGTGGCGATATATAGTGTTTTAAGAGTGATGAAAGGATTTAATTAAATTGAAAAAAATATCAGGTCCGTATTTAAAAAAATTAAGTTGATGATGGTCGCCAGAAGCCGAAACGTCAGATTCAATATTTAATCACACTGAATTATAGAGCAGAAAAAGTGGCCATGAAAACGTGTTTTTATTTAACAAATATAGCCAGGAAAGAATAGAAACCAAAATTGAAAATTCCGTTTTTTTCGAATATCTTCGGAAGTACTCGGAATTTTTAAACGCAAAAACGGCATTTTATTGAGCATCAAATTGCGCAACTTTGCCTCCATTTAACTGATCCTGCATCTCTTACGGTTTCCGAAATCCCAATGGTGAGCGTCGAATTTAAGCCATCCTGTACATGAAAATCACAGCTTGTTTTTTTCGATTTTAAGAAAGAGATTTTATCTTGAAACTACTTAACATACACTTGTAAGAGATTTTATATGGATATATTTTATTTTTAACAACATAGAAATAACGACAAAAATCTTTTTAAACCCTCTCTATAGAATCATCGTGTATGGCCTCCAATGGCATCCATAGTTGTGAAGCATATTCAAGGTGGTGTAAACTATGATATTAAACAGTCCAGATTTTAAAATCTTTGCAATTTCTGGTCTGAAGGAAAACTCCTAAATCTTTTATCCCTTTTTTTTTTTTACTTTTTAAATTAGAATTTTCAATTTTATAATTAAAGATACTTGGGTTTGCTTTTCTGGTGGATGTAAAACTGAACATTTTTTTTAAATTTAGAAAAATTGTATTTATTTCGTATTTATTTTGTTTATGTCGTTCTGTAACTTTTTACAGTTTTTTGTGGTTAAGTTTTAACCTTTACAGCAAGTAATGGTAAACAGGATTAATTGAGAATCTTCCAGGCCCACTTTACATAAAACTATTCCACTCCCATATATTACACCCTTATTAGTTCAGGCTACCGGGTGATTACAATTTACCACCGCTGTATCCCACTTATTTATAACTTATACATGGCCAATTTTAATTTTCGCAAATGCCTATCCCTTTGCTTATTTATATTTATATACTTGAAAAGGGTTGGCATTATAATAATAAATCATAATAGTTTATAATTTAGTGTGATAAATTTTCCAAAATAAATAATTATCCATATAGATCTAATATAAGTATAAGGGAATGATCATCGCTTATTTTTGGGTCGACCTGTATATGAGGTGCTTAGTTTCAAAGTGTACAATTTTCTTTATACTTTTTAATACAGCTGGAAAATAAATGTCGCAATAGTTTTATTTTTTAGCACTAAATTTAACTAAATCACGTTTAAGGCCATGACTACATCAATAAAAGAGTGTTAGATTAGATTAGATTAGAATAGGGCTGGGATAACCCATGCACTGAAGCCGCTCGGCTTATTGTGCGCCCTGTCTTTTTACGTCTGGGTGATGTCAGCCTACTGCTTAACGTGAGTTCCGAACCACGGTCCTATGAGCGACAACTTAAGACCTCGTCCCCACCCAGGGGGCACTACTGAACCTACCAACTGAGTGGGGTCCGCATGTCTACGGTTGCGCAGGACACGGCAAAGTGTGTTCCGGCGCCCTGTTCCTTTAGTGGCCTTCAGCGTCGATACATTTTGCACTTTGTCCGTCTGGTGTTGAGCTAACCACTAAATTTCCGACCAACTTATAAATAAGTATTTGGCCTCAGCAGGATTCGAACCCACCTCACGTCCATAAAAGAGTGTTCAAACTTAATAAAGAATGCGTTCCATTCAATGCATAGTCTCTTAATTAATTTTTTATAAGATGTACCATGCCAATTTAATTTTGAAAATTGTACAATTTGAAACTAGCCCCCTTATAGTAAAACCTTTTTAGGGGATTCTTTTTAACAATTCTACTACGAATATTCATACCACCATATATGGAAGCGCGGCTTTAACCCAGTCTGTCAATGTCACATGTTTCAGGTGTCGGACTAGGCAAACGTGTCACTTTTTTGTCGGGCAAGTTTAGAACAATGTTTGACATGCAATTTTTAAACCCGAAACATTTGACATTGACAGGCTGGGCTAAAACGTCGTTTCGTGGTAGACTCGTCATAACGAACTACCCTAAAAAGGTTTTAAAAGTGTTATTATCATGAAGTCAATTTCATTACTGGCCCAGGAACTATCATATATTAGTTTATCATAAAAACATAAATTGACGGGTTTTTCCAAGAAGCAAACCACACTAAATACCCTATAGGGAATTCAAATTAAGGAGCACAGTGTTGCAATTCGGTTAAACAGCTGATAAAAATGGGTATCTAGCTTCAATTTGGCGAAGAATATTAACATAAATTACCTGATTAGATATTAAATTTCACGAAAAGTTTTAGGCATTATTGTCTGACAACCTAAATAACACAAAGCAGGATAATAGTCAGAGTTTCGAGAAACTTTATATATAGCCATAAAGCGTAAGTTTTTCGTTATTTAGACTTGAGCTGCAGATAAACCAAAACTGACTTCGTACGTTTTGCTTCATTGCTGAATATTTAGCTATCTCCATGATGGCAACCACTTAAACGCTTAACACTAGTTGAAGACTAACTATTTTCTTCGCTTTGCTTTCTTTGTTGTTGGTCCCGTTGCAAGACGATTAACCAGCTCTCCCCTTCCGGACTAGCTTTCCAGGGCTTCGTACGTGGAAAATCTGGATGGTCGAGCTTTCCGCTCCCAGAAATTCCGGTTCAAATGTTTACTTTTGTTCGAAACAAAATAATAATCGATTCAATGCATAAATTGTAGCTGTCAATCCAAAAACTGCTACTGGTTTCGTGCATAACCTTCACTGTCACTTGCTGATGCTTTCAGTAGAGGGCGCCACCGTCCTCGGCCGTTACGAAAACACGTGCACCCCGCTAACCTAAAAACATCAGGATTTTTAGGAATCTTCACTCACAGCGCTTAGTTCCAGAAGAAAGATGCTATCAATTTAGCGTGAGTCTTTCCTCGATCCCCAAGGGTACAGCCACGCCCGTACGATGCCTTCAATCGCCTACCCGGAAGGTCTATGTAGACCTCTACGCCAACACGAACCGCACTACTCGAAGATCGCGGAAAGAGTTCTTATTTTTTAATACATTCATCCCATAAATCATAAAAATTATTTAAAAATAGAATATAAACTGTAACAACAGAAAGCAAAACTTGATTATAAAATGCCATTAAGTTTTAAATTTGCTACTGCAACGTTGCCAAGTCGCTTAATTTTAGTTTTCAATTTTTACACATTTTTAAAAATCGATGGTTTTTTCGATAACTATACTTTGCCGTTGGTTATAGATATAGGTCGTTTAAAGTATACAACATACTTTAAATTCAAGGCAGAAATTAAATATAAAAATTTGCTACTTACAAGAGCACAAAAAATATGCCAAAAAATCTGCAGGTTTTTCATTATATTTAGGAACTATTATTTTGTAAATAATGTATGGCTCTGATGCAGGTTTTTTGTGACCTTGTAAGTAGCAAATTTTAATTTTAAATTTATACATTTTTTTGCTGTGGAGTATTTTTTTTAAACCCAATAAATTCATTATTTTTTACCATAGATTATGTTAGGTACACTTTTTTAGGGGGAAAATCAAATTTTAAGAGTATAAAAAATGCAGGGTGTTCCATTTAAAATAACAAAGTTTTTCGCAGAAAATCGATCATTTGTTCTAGTGGATATGAAATGTTACAACAAATTATCGAAAATATAAAAAATTACTTAAGAAAAATCTAAGACTTTCTGCAAAAACAGCATCTTAATAACTTTGTTAAAGTTATTCACGATCAAAACGGCCAACCTGTATTGTAAGCAAGGTCGAAATAAATGTTTAATTTTACCTTCACAGACATGAAGTAAAAGTGTTAGTGCTTTTAGCTTTAGAAACTAAAATTTTAATTAATAAAAGGGTAAAGCCGCATCCTCGGGAATCGCTGAAGGGTTCTAGGTAAAAAGAAACCCTACGGCTAAATTTAATTTACACTTTAAAACCGGTATAAATTAAACTGGAAATAATTAATGTCATATAATTAGGAATATTGAAATTTCGAGTATTGCATTTGAATTAAATTGCCGTTTTTTTTAAACCTAAAAAGTATATTTACACAAAATAAAAAAAATATAAATTTAACATGGCTCTATATTCAGACATTATTAGTCAAGTCAATAAAGCTGTAAAACAGGCAATCGCTGACAGTCATTAAAATCGGCTCCGATTTTGATTTTTTTAAACTTTTAATTTATGTATGGGGTATATTATTTAAAATCAGAAACCTCTTAAAGACGGCAAATAATTATTTGTATTTTTTAACAATAAAAAATCTCATATAAATATATTGTTAGTTTAGAAAAAAAAATTACAGCACGTTTTTTTACCACAACAGAAATTTCTGAAAAATTTGGGAGATATCTTCAAAGCATGCATCAAAGGACATTGTTTTAAGTACAGGAAAAAAATTGTCAGTGTCGTCTGTGAGGGATTGACTCCAAATATTTTTACGAACAAAATAGTACGTCACTGCATTTTCCGTACTATTTTTTTTCAATGTTTGTTAGCTTTGAAACAAATTTTGTTTCCTGACTTTTTTATTCGATGGTTTTCGCGTAAAAAATAAAAATCATTTCTCGGCATAGTTTAATCGCTATCCAAATCTAAAAGAATAAATAATAATGGTGATTTTTTTACAGGGGCGGTCTTAGGGGGGCATAGGAGCCATGCCCCCCTGTGGATGCGACATCCTTTCTATTTTATTGTGTTTCATACATGTCTAATGGCAAATATGGGCATTTATTGAGGGTCCCCCCAAGGTTGGTCCGAGGGGTGAGGCTGATGATGGAATTAAAGAGTGAGGACCTTTTCAAATACGTAGGAAGGAGGTTTTGTCTAATTTTTATAAAACGAATGAAAGGTGAAAACAATAAAAGGGGTTAAAGGACCTTTTTTTTTTGCTCTTCAAAAAATTTGAACCTCTTGAATTTTTGGTTTTTGCCACCTCACACACTTCTCCTTGGCCCATGGCCCTCCCTCAGAAAGTCGATATGACCGCCCCTGCTTTTTTAATGCATAATTTGATAAAAGCAATACGAGATGACCATGCCAAGAAATGCATGCTGCTATGCGGCTATGTAGCCTAATTTTTTATGTACTAATTTATTTTTGTCAATTTTAGTGATTTATGAAAGGCACTGGCTTTGTATAATAGATATAAATATAAATCCTTTAAAATCTTAACATATTTTTATTGCATTATAATATTTTGCGTATTTAAATAACTCTATTTACTTGTAGGTATTATTATTGGACACTAAAATTATATTTTATAGTCCATATGGATATAAAATCCATTTTGATATATATTCAATTTTAATATTGATACACGGCTAAACCCCAACCGAATTGTAAACTATATTATCATAATAAAAGTTATATTGTTATGATGAAACTTAATTTTATTAAAGTTATAATGTATGGTATATTTTTTTATACGGGGTGTGAGGGAAATAATGTTCGTAACTTCAAGAGGCGATTTTTTTCCTTATTCTAAGCAAAAAAGTTTAGAATAAATTATGTCCAAAAATTAATCGTTTTCGAGAAAATTGAGTCGTCAATAACTAAATTTTCCCAAACATTTGGCAACATTGCAACATATCAAGGATACGAGAGCACAAGGACGGCAACCGATTCATCGAATTGTTTACGTTTTAGTTTATAGTTTAACACAATTTTGTTGTTAATATTTTTATTTAATAACGCTTTCAGTACACACACACATTTATTCAGAAAAAATGACAGGACTTACCGATACGCAGCGATACACACCACCAATATGCACGATTATCAGTCACTTATTAAAAACGATACGATTACTGATCTCGATGGATTGCCAATGTTAAAACCTGCGCGAAACAAAAGTTACATTTCATGGGCGAAAAAACCAGTTTGTGCGCAAGCAAGTTGAGGGTAAACGCACCTGGCGCCAAACAAACTATCCGCATTATCGAAAAGAATTTGTCGACGGCGTCCTGGTTTTCTGTTCGAAGTACGGTAGCTAATGAGCGTCACGGTCAGACCGCGGACGAAGGGTACAGGGTGCCGGTGTTTGTATTTTGCCACGGCTTTTAAGTGCGCATGTGCGTCCACCCATTCATTTGTTTACTGCGCGATCTAAATGTGGGTTATCTATGGATACGATGCACCAAAAATAGAAAGAAAACACAACATTAGTAAATCACATAAAATTTAAGTTAAATGTATTAGTAATCACAATACTTTTTGTACGCCGCGCCGTGTCGAATTCTCGTCAATTGAATTCAATTTTTTTCTTTGGTTTCCACTGTAACATGTTTTCCCCGATTGTTAAAATAGGCATTACGTTCTCTGTGTACAGAAGTCTTTGGAAGTCTTTTATAAATGTTCTTCTAGCTGGTAACCTTTGATCAGAAAAACGTTCTTTGCAAATAAATCTACCTTCTTCAGAACTGCAATAAGCCTCTCCGTCACTAAAAAGCATATTGTGATATAGATGGGTCCACATTTAATTCATTCTGAAAGCAACACCGCAAAGTACACAAAAAATGATAAAGTAAACATACCTTTTCGGAATCACATAGCCTCGAACAGAGCCTGATTACAAATTTTTAGATAAATAATAAAAAATAACATTGCCTAAACACGTATCACGTACTTAAAAAACATCCTCTTGTTTCGCCTCTGTCCTACTATAAAACCGGTGGCACGTGGCGTGGTACTAGAAACTCGTCGGGTTAAATATTTTTGCTGCAATAAATCATTGTTCACAAAAGGGTTTGTTTACTGTATCATTTTTGTGAACTTGATGGCATCACTTTCAGAATGAATTAATTGTGGACCCATCTTTACTTGCGTACAAAAATCTATTTAGTATCAAAATGCACGCGCTGATAAAATATTACAAAAATAAAATGTGATTGTAATTAGGGTAAACATTACTTGCATTAATGTATGCAAGAAACTATTAAACATTATTTTCCCCACGTAGATGTTTATTTTTTGCCTATTGACAGCATGTTCCTTACGACATTGCCAATTGTGTGAGGGATTTTGTTTGTCTGTTTTTCTTCAAAAATTGTTCTACTGTATAGAAGGGTTTGTTATTTAGCAACGCGAATGATAACGAAGACAGCTAAACGATTTTCCTGGTTGCTAAGCGTTGCCCAGCTGCAGTATTTTCAGCGCCTGGACTTTAAAGTAGGTAAACAAAAGAAAGAAAGAAGCCTAATAGCAATGAAGAAATGCAGAGTTTGATATAAAGAAATGACAATTTATCGTCAAAAATATTTAAAAAACTAGGTTAGGCTATTGACATTAAAAGCGAATTGTGCAATTTAACATTAACTACAAAGGTGGAGAATAACTCTTGAATTAATAGTTTTAAACTATTGAGTATCATTATCTGGCACTACGATTAATATTCATATTTTCGCTGTTACTTCATTAAGGAAACTCTATTGACGAGGAGGCTAGATGTAAAAATCTTCTTTGAAAATTTCCACCTTAACCACTATGGGATTAAACGTACCCTCACGAAAGAGATGAACTCATGCGCTTTTGCACCTCTTAAAGTTGCGAACATTATTTTCCAAACAGCTCGTATAAAGACATTTTCTTGGCTATATCTTCGAAATTAATTTTGTATCATTGGCAACTTAGTTATGAGATTTTACAAAAAAAAACAAAGATAGCTCTTGCTCTGCAACAATATTAATTTTAAATAAAACTTTTACAACGTTTTAAATTTTATTTTTATAAAACTTTAGGAATGTTAGTAATCAGCTCTTTTATTATTTTGCTACGCTAACTATAAAATTTATAATGAAAATACCAAAACATGCACAATTAATTATACAACGTCTTACAACAAGTTATGATACGATGTGGTATGACTAAGGAGGCCTAGGGTATGACAAGTCATATTATTTGCTTTTGAAACTTTTTCCAGGTCATTCCATAAGTTTTGAAGTTTGAAAGAAAAAGCAAAATTTTAAGGTTTTAGATAATACAAGGTGTCCGGAAAGGTATGGTCATAAATAATAGGGGTGAGTCAAAATAATATTAGTACTTCATATAAAAAAAAGTTCTATCGTGCTTCGTTAGGAAGTTATTGAAATTGAAAGTCAAAATTAAAACTTATTTCAATTATAACTTTTAAACTGTTGCCACAGTACCAATGATATTTGGGCAACTAAATATATATCCCTCATACTCATACTAAGGTTCCTTTCCATAGGTAAATTAATGTTCAGTAAATCGGAGTAATACAGGGTAAGTCGATTTTTTATGTATGTATTTTTGAGGTGACAATTTTGATATTCTGCTTTGACCGTTTGATTTAATATCTTTTTTTTACAAAAAGGTTTACTCTATTTAAATCAATATTTTGGACCGTTTTTTATAAAATCGCATTTTAAATACCGACGACCGGCATTTTGTATGTAACACAAAATTCCATTTATATTGATTTAAATAAGGTATACCTTTCTTGTAAAAAAATATATTTACTCAAACGGTCAAAGCAAAATATGAGATTTGTTATCTCAAAAATACCTACATAAAAATGAAAAAAAGTCTCATCCTGTATAATCCCGACTTACTGAACATCAATTTACCTATCGAAAGAACAATTAGTATCGGTATGAGAGACGTAGATATTTTTTGTTGCCCAAATAGCACTGGTACTGTGGCAACAGTTTAAGAGTTATAACAGAATTTTTTTTTATTTATTTCAATTTCAATAACTCCCTATAACCCTGTTTCGTTGCAAGAGAGAGTAATAAATCATTTAATTTTATGGCAATTCGCTTTCTGTGTTAGTCCGATGCCCATATAAGTTCTATGGGGTTTAGTTCGCAGTGATAAGGTGGCAGCCGATATACAGTTATATTTTGTTTCTTAGCTATTTCATCAATTACAAAACGTGTGTACTTAGCTTTATTTGTGGCGACTTCACTTTTTACTAGCTGCAACAACTCTAGTTTAACACTATCTGTAGGATGTTGTTGTTAAAAGCCTGGGGAGCAGTTGTTATATTCCCATCTTGCCAATATTTTTTAACGGTATGTCCTTCATTTATCCAAGTCTCATCTAGATAATATATTGTCTTTCCTTCAGTACGAGCTTTTTTATTTTTCTCAAATAATCTCTCCTCCAATGGACAATTTCTCCATTCTCTATTAATAAAGATTTTCTTTGGAATTTTTTCCACTGAAAATTTAGACCTTTAAGATTTTCCAAAGTTTAACTCTACTTATTTCCGCGATTTTTCGCAGCTTGAAACATGACATCTAAAGTAGGGATTTTTTTCGGTAAAATAACTATGTACAATTCGTCGAATTGTTTGTTTTGTGTCGTCTGTTATATAAAGTTCTGTTTTGCCCGGTCGCTTTTTTGGTGGAATTTTACCTCCCTCTTCTTCTTGTTTCAAAATTCTGTAAATTGTCGCTTTTCCCACCCCAGTCATCAACGTACATTTTTGAACACAATCCACACCTAAATCAGAGCTTTGATCATTTCTAATATAATCCAATACGTTTTTAACCAATCTGCTTTTCGTTTACAGTTAAATGTCCGAAACATGGGCGTTTCGGCGGAGAAGCCATTTTTACAATACTGTAATACTTTGAACAATACTCTAACAATTTATAACCACTCAGTTGCACATACGGAAAGATACTAAAATATATATAAAATTTATAAAATCCTTATTTAACGCAATTCGGTGTATTTCTACCTGTTCTTTGCACAGAGACTGGTGCGCCTATGTTTTACAACCTTCTAACTCGTCCCGAGACATTTTTATTGCTATCTCTTGCAAAAATAGGGTATAACAAAGCGCTATAGATTTTTTTATATGAAGGACTAACTGTATTTTGGCTTACTCTATCACCCCTATCATTTACGACCCTACCTTTCCGAGAACTCTGATTATTTTTTTAAATAACAATTCTCCTGTTGCATTTTTATCAAACGGATAAAAAAAAGTTATTTTTTTAGCCCGATTTATTTCAAACTTACATTTTTAATCTCAAGAAATATTTCTGGGACGCTTTGTATAATAAATAATTTTAAAATTAAATTTCCATTATTTCAGTACACTGTTTTCGGTAAAATATATAAATAATATACGTCATTGATTTCATATTAGGCCTAATTGGATTTGGGGCTTTTTGACATTATTAAATTCTTTTTAAGTGTATAACAAAATAAATTTATTTTAAATCTACAGCAATATAATTGAATTTTGGAAATTAACTGGTAGTGTTTATAAAAGCATATTTGGTATACGGGGTTTTTCTGAATTATGAATCTAAAAGAGTTTTCAAGATATCGAACATCAAACTTTAAAATCAAACTAGTTCAACTATACTTCTTCTTCTATTTTTACACCAGTCCTAATTTAAATATAAATTTAGGAGCCTTTGTAAAAACCTATTGTTAGGTTATGGGAATTGTGGGATGACGGACTATCTACCTAATTATTTTCATTCTTTGCATACAAAACAATGATTAAAAAAGAAAAATAGATGAATACAGCATAAGTGAAAAAAACCTCCGCATGGGTACCGCGCACTACAAAAACAGACATGCGCAATAAGTTTGTACAGAAGGCCCATAAACAATCAATATTTTTCAACGGCTTGATCGACAGAGCGCTCTCTACAGTGTTGCCAGGTGCGTAAGGATGAATATCCTTTGCATGGTTTTAAAAACAATTATCTTTTGGGGTATTTTGAAAAAAAAATCTTCGTTTTGTAAGATTGTTTTGTTATTTTATTTGTTGGTTTAATAAAATTTAACATTTTAAATAGTCTTAAATAAAAATATCGCATTACTTTCTTTATTTATTTGTTGTATTAGAACATTTATCTATTAAAGGTGGCGTCATTGCTAGAGGGTAATAAAAGCCTAAATCCTCAAAGTTATACAGCTACTAAATACCAAGTATAGAAAACATTGCCCATGGAAAATAAGGGTTTTCTTTTACATTGAATACATTAAAGGTGTTTTTCTACATTTTTTTAGAATGTGCATAAATGATGTAAAAATAAAAAATAAACACATATTTAACGTAGCATCTAAATCGCTAAAAACCCACAAATCGCTGGCTAAGAGTTATAGGGTTCTATGCACTGATCTCGATGGATTGCCAATGTTATCACCTGCGCGAAACAAAAGTTACATTTCATAGGCGAAAAAACCGGTTTGTGCGCAAGCCAGTTGAGGGTAAACGCACCTGGCGCCAAACAAACTATCCGCATTATCGAAATGAATTTGTCGACGGCGTCCTGGTTTTCTGTTCGAAGTACGGTAGCTAATGAGCGTCACGGTCAGACCGCGGGCGAAGGGTACGGGGTGCCGGTGTTTGTATTTTGCCACGGCTTTTAAGTGCGCATGTTCGTCCACCCATTCATTTCTTTACTGCTCGAGGTCGTAAAATCCGAAAAATGCTTCTTGCCACTGCGAATCTAAATGTAGGTTATCTATGGTTCTATATTACAAGCTAGGTTTTATGGGGTACATAGAACTTTATAACTTATAGTAGGAGCTATTTCTATACAATTGTATATTGTAATGGTTATAATTTGAATAACAAAACAACAGAGTGACTTAAAAAGTATATGTTTTATATAACTTTGAGGACACATTAGCTTAAAATTGACCAAATTGTAGCAAAGAAGCCTATAACTGTAAACCAGCAAAATGCTTTCAGTGTTGCGAACCTTGGTAAATAAAAAGTATTTATTTTTATCTTAAAACAAAAAGCGTTTTGAACTCAACACAGTTGGTTGTTGTAAAAACTAAGCCCTTGTTTATAGAAGTTCAGCTAAATTAAAAGGTATATAGGCCAGTAAAACGACAACAAAGAAAACACGATTAACAATTCTATCTTAAATGTTAACTTGCCGGTATTCTCTGTCTAATCTTTACTTGATAGTATTCTACACCCGTAAGACCGTCTCCTTTCCACGCATTGCCTATGTACGTTTTTATTTGGCTGAGCGTGTATAGTAACAAAGCCTTTTCTCGACAAAATATAATATTTACCGAATTATTTACAGCTAGAAATAAAACATGATTTGAGTTTTTAAATCAATACGAACATTTAACAACAAACCATTAATAATATTTCCGTAATCCAATTTTAAAATGGAAAAGCATTTATTGAATAATTAACTTTATGTCACATTCATTTGGTTTTGAATGGAGTGAATTTTCAATATGTTTTATTGCAGATATTGTTTTATTATTTTAAATGCATTTATAAAAAATAAAACAATAAAGATTTATTTAAAACAAAAATATATACAGGTCTTGCAAGCTCAATGCTTCTAACTGAGTGTATGTGTGTTGAACACTAGCAAGTAGAGATTAAACGATTGAAGGGAAGTCTACATGGAGTAAAGATTTAAAAAGTTTAAATAGACATCATTTAAAATCATTGTTTAAACACTAGAAATGAAGGAATGAAAAAAGTGGAGACTTGAGGATCTCTCCAGATGGACTATAGAGAGATCTAAAGGGAAAAATAAAACAGGGAAGAGATTTTCTCGCAACATTTTAGTATCATTATTAAAAGTAAAAAGTTAACATTTAGTGCCTTTTCACACTTGCGGAAGATGGATAGTTAGGCGACAAACCAACGCTATCGATTTTCCGCGTTCTCAACGTGTGAATGGTCTCATAAGACTCCATACACTTTGATAGCGTCGGTCCTCGCCCAACAAGATCGGCAGTTCTGATTCCTTCGAACAGGATATCCAGTTACCACCGCGAAACGCACCAGAACGATATTATTCGCTGCATGCGAGAAGTTCTACTGTGTGTCATCTCGATATCAAGCAACAACACCTGGCGCTATTTGAGTCCCAAAGATTCACGGTGTCTTACGGCCGCGATGTCCCCCATACAGCTTCACAGCATATGACATTTTCAGATGGAACACAGAAATATGCCCAAGTGCCTGACTATATCTTTTGTGCTCTATAGTTGGCGCATAGCTCCTCTTTACTACTCTAGTCAAGAGATTTGGCGGCATCCCCCGTGCTCTCTCACAACATGTTATTTAAGAGGTCAGGCCAAATTCTCAGAAATTTAATGAGGTTGGGTTCGCTGGGTCAAAGACATCTAAGGGACGACATGCTCTTTGTTTTTGTGACATTTAGTGACAACTGATTTACTTACACAGAAACCACATTCATTTGCCTGTTTGTACTTCCTCTGTTTTGTATATGCACAAGGCAAATAGGCTAAATTATTTAGACAACAGCAAAAACTTAAAATTAAAAATATCATTTTTATTTTTCTTGTCTCCTTATCTAACATTTTCGACCCCTTATATTAGTGTTCTAGGGTTGCTGACATCTGTGGCCTTTACTTTTCTCCGTCGGCGACAAAATAAAATGTAATGAAATTTTATGGTTTCCTATTTGAACCCAGCGGACTCCATCGTCATTTCACGTTTAATTGCGTATTTTTATTTACCAACTTTTAAAACGTTATACAAAAATTTACGTAAATTTTATAAGTAATGTTCTTAAATTATTAAAAAAAAATACCAGATAGGCGCCTTGAATATAACAAAACCCATAAACATAAACATACAAGGGAAAAGATGAAAAGTACATACAAAATAAGTATAAAAATAGTTATTTATTATACAAGGAAAAAAGCTTTAGATTGTATGGGCATCTTGGAAATGGTAAGAGATACCAAGTTGGTTAAATGGGAACAAAGTTGAGGTTATATGTGCCAAATAATAAGCTGTTTAAAAAGTTTTAAAATTCCGAGTATTTTCGGAGATATCCGGAAAAAACCGAAAAAGTAGAAATTTGTTTTATTTTTTCCTGGTCTTATTTAAAATCAAATTTAAAAATAAATTGCAACTTTTGCATTGCCACTATTTCTGCTCTACCTAATGGTGGTATTTTATTTTAACTGCGACGTTTCGTTTTCGTAGGACCATCATCAACTTTTTTTTTTAATACGGTCCGGATACTCTAATATTAAAATTTAAAAGTCTATTTTAATACAAATTCAATGATGTATCACACATTAAGGCTTTAATCTTAATATGGACCTGTAATTTTTAAAAATTTAATAAAAATAATTAACTTTACATTTTAAATTATTAAATTACTTTAATAAACCAAGCAAAACTTAATAAAAATCTCCTAGCATCACTAACTTACATTTTTTAAATACGGTCCTGATATTTTAATATCAAAATTTTAAACCCAATTTTATTTCAAATTCACATTACAGTATAAACCGTAACACGTCTCTGTATTTTTAGAATTTGGTAAAAATGGTAAGCTCTAAATTTTAAAATAGTGCATAAGTCTAAGACCAAACATTACTTGTTTTTCAATGCTAAAATGCCGTTTGTTTTGTTGCCATGATTAAAATACTAAACATGAAAACACAAACGTGTGTGACAAAGAAAACAAATCAAAATAATTTGCCTTTGTTTACAAATACCTCTGTGTTGGCAACACTGTAAATAATATAATGACGCAGTGCATTTCGATTGCCAGAGGTGTGCCATTCTAAGGCAATAATAAAATAAGCAAAAATAACACCAAATAAAATTGTTTTAGATAAACTTGTAAAACTTATCTAAATAAGATTTGGGTATGTATAATTTTACGTTTTATAACGTGGATATAAAAAATATACCTCACATTCTCAAAAAAAACTTCATTTTGTTTATAAGAATGTGGGGTTACTGATTATTTATGACATAGACATTGATGATTGTCTTATGTATTTATTTTTTAAATAGAAACTTCTTTTAAAGCCCAATTGGTCATTTAGATGACGTAAAGAAACATGAGCGAAAATTATCCCAGACATCGCCTAACCCTTTTTATACTGATAAATCCCCTTTTATATGTGTTTATTTTTTTATTTTAAATAAAGAAATAAACATTTAAAAATAAATAAAATATAGAATAAAAACTGGATAGGTAGCTTAATTTAAAAGATTGTATTACTAAAAACGTATATTCCTAATTTTTTGGACGCCATTTTATTTTGCTTGCTAGTTTATGGCATTTTTTTGTGCTTGCAATGTAAAATATGAACCAAGAAATTTTAGTTAGTAACTAACTAGACATGGTAAATTCAGAATATTTTAAATAATAGATTGAAAATCATGATCTTTTTATTTCAAATTATTATGGTATTAAAAGTATTCTAATCTATTAATCATACAAAATAATATGCATTCCTTTAAAAAGACTTGATGTTTTACCAACCCTTACATTCGGTTGCGCATTCGCCATTCTACACATACTTTACTTATAAATGAACTGACTATTATGTTAATACCCGATTTGCACTAACTAGTTCGTGATTTATAAAAGTCAAAGCACACTAGGCGCTCAGGTTTCGGTACGCTCAAGGATCGATCAAATATCTTACATGGTATTTAAACATCATTCAAAGGTAATTCTTTTAAAATGCATGTAAATTATTTGATCTGTCCGTGAGAGTACCGAGATCTAAGCGCCTTGTGTGCTTTAATCTTAGCGAACAAGTATTCAATTTTTTTATTATTACTGGACACAAATATACTTTTACTTTCATTACATTTATGAGAAAATTATTTTAAAAATTGTTTATGCTCACCAAATTTGCCATTTTAGATTTTGGGTAATATTTGTGACATGCACTTTGTTTTTGACTGAATTTAAGCATTTACAAAACAACACAAAGGTAATCTCATCTATATCTCATAAAGAAATAAATACTAACAGACTACGCCAGCAACTGATGCGACGCCAATGAATTCCAAAACAAACATATGTTTACTTACTTGTGAAATGACTCATTGGGGTTTAAAAAGTCTATTTTTTTGCATACTTGGCATTCACGAACCATATTGTCGGTAATATTGTCCAATAATTTACACAAAAAACACTATAAGACACATGAAAAACTGAGAAAATCACCAAAACAACTATTCTCACAAGGCAACGCTGCAAGTAATGGCGCATGAGAAGTGATAAAAATGCTACGAGACTAGCCAATCCGAGCCCGCTTGGAGGCTATGGCCCGTAGCAACGTTGTCGGGTTGTTTAGTCAATTTTCCGTGATTTAAAACAAAAGAAAAACCTGTAAAAATAATAATTTAATATGAACATAATAATAACTATAGAATTCTGATATCAAAATCACCTTAAAGTTTAGACGATATTCTTATATAGTATTACCAGTAAAAATTGTATTAACAAATAAATGCAAGCATGGCAAAAGCCAAGACTTTTAATATAAAATAGCAAAAGTGGCACTAGCGCTTGCCCTATGACTTAAGCAAAATTATCTTGAAAGCAAATAGTCCAGTCAAATCGGAGAAATTTTTAATGTCTGATCGTAATCAAATGTAAACAAGTTTCGTCTCCTGTAAAGGAGTAGTACATATTATTTTTACCGAGTTCTGGGAAATACAGGGCTGTATTACGGTTAAACCATAATGTAAATTTAAAATAAAATTAGCTTTAAAATTTCGATATTTAAATATCAGTACCGTATTTAAAAAATGTAACTTAGTGATGTTAGGGGTTTTCGTTAAGTTCTGCTTGGTTTATTTAAGTAATTTATTAACCTAAAATGTAGAGGTAATCATTTTCTTTAAATTTCTGAAAATACAGGTCCGTATTGAATTAAACCTTCACGTGTGATATGTCATTGAATTTGTATTAAAATAAGCTTTTTAGTTTGATATTAGAATATCAGGACCGTATTTAAAAAAATGAAGTTGATGATGCTCCAACGAAAACGAAACGTGGCAGTTTAAATAAAATACCACCATTAGATAAAGCAGAAAAAGTGGCAATGTAAAAGTGCAATTTATTTTTAAATTCGACTTTAAATAAGACCAGGAAAAAAATAAAACAAATTTCAAAATTTTCGTTTTTTTCCGGATATCTGCGGAAATATTTGGAATTTTAAAATTATTTAAACGGCATATTATTAGGCACATAAAACCTCAACTTTCTTCTCATTTAACTGGCTTTGTATCTCTTACCATTTCAAGATGCCCAAGATGCCCATACTGTATACATACCTTCTTATCTTGGACACGTTGTATATTTATAATACACAATTTTTTTTTGTTGATGAGAAAAAGGCCACTTATTATTATTAAAAAAAAATTAATCAGTTTCAAACTGGTCGCCTGGTATATTTAAAACACAATTAGGCCTTGGATTACTACGGAAACCCTTAAGAAAATTATTTAGTATCTGACAATGTAATTTTCTAATTGGATGTATTGAAATTAAAAAGTTAAAACTAAAACCGATCGTTTAGTAGTTATTTTGAATAGTAGATATATTTTTAAAAATATCTGACTGAAGTCCTAATATAAGAAAAATATAAGTTCTGTATAATCAATTATTCTAAAATTAAATATTTACTTTTGCATATATGTACAAAAGTACTCACTTTTTCCACGAAAAAAAAGTAATTTTATAAAAAGTTACATTTTATTACCTGTTAACAGAGATGCAATGTCAAATTTCTTTCCCACCACGGAGAAAATATATTTTTTGTGTGAAAAGTTTTCGACCTAATTTTTTATATTTACCTCATGGATTTTTGGTTTATCTTAAAAGTTTAAAAAAGAGCGTATAAGGTAATTTCTATTTGATAGTTGCTTAAAGTTAAAGAATTTAATATTTTGTCAAGCATGGAGAAAATTGAAATTTTGAATTTGCTCAATTATAAGAAGAAAACCGCCATCGTTAATTAATTTGTTATTACCGGCGATTTTTACTTATATTATATATATATATATATATATATATATATATATATATATATATATATATATATATATATATATATATATATATATATATTTATGGATAAAAGTTGCCGGCCGGCGGTTTTGCTTATAAAAATTATAAAAAAAAACCTGGAAAAATAGTTAAAGTTAATGTAACCTTAATATTCATTCATTTTGCTATTCAATTCAATAACTTATCAGGACGTCATCGTCAGCATAAAATTCAGCAATAACATATAACTTAAAATTCTTAAAAAGTGAAAAAATTTTAGACTAAAAATTAAATTATGAACAATTAAAAAAAAATAAAAAATAATATTATAAAAATTATCAAAGAAAAATTATATAAAAAAGTTAGTTACCCATCCGAATTTCGAACTCGAAACCTGTGGTTTCCGGGTCAACACTAAGTAACCCTGTAGCTATGAGACGACTTGTATAAAATTTTAAAACCTTGATTATATGATTGAAGAATTAGGCCGTGTTTATGAATTATTTATCTTGTAACTTTTACTCTTTTTTGAGAATTTTGTTCCACCCTTAATACATGAATACTTTTATTGGTAATATTTTAGTTTTGGCTCTATGAAACGATTAGTTTTTTTCTTTCTGCTAAAATAGTCCTGGCTTTTTTCCTAAAGGATGTACAGAGTGTTCTGTTATATGTCGAACCGGGTCAACAGGCCTTACTGTTTTAGATAGAAAAATATTTTAAATACAAAAGTTTTGAGGTTTTATAGGAGCCGCCAGGATTTGCTAAAAAATTAAAAAATGACAATCGCAAGTAAATAAATGAGTATCAACTTTGATATTTTAAATATAACACCATGTATATTTTAAGTTCATTGGAAATGGTATTTTGTCTTGTTTTCAAAAATATATACTTTGTCTATGTTTGGACCACTAGTTATCACAGAAAATGACTTTGAATCCTGAAAAAATCAGCCGCTCTGATTTATAGATAATTTAACATGGGCGGCTTTCGTTTCAATTGTTTTAATAAATATGACTTTTCTGTCACTGACTTTAAACGCGTAATTAATTACTTTTTCTACATTATAAGATATTCTGACGAAAAAAAAGAAAACATTTTAAAAACATACTTTCGAGTAAATAATTACCGTCAAACACGAAATTATTATAGGGCGGAGTATCCTAATTTAGTAACTCCGTCAACATCTGCAATTTATAGTATTGTAAAAAATTTGAGAACCTACATACTGTGGCAAGGGAAAAAGCGGACGGTAATTTTAAACTTTTATTATTTTATAATAATATAAAAATATTCTTTTTTATTGTAGATCCAGTACGATCTATCACAGATGCTATTCTAAATTTAAAAAAAAGGTGGAAAATTCATGAAACTCTACATCATTATAAGTATAGGGATTACAAGTTTAAACCAGTGCAAAATTTGACAGATGCGAATAAAGTAGATAGAGTAATATTTTGCCGACAAATGTTGAGAAGGATACACGACGATCCAAATTTCTGTTGGAAGTTTTTTTGCGGACAAAGCTGCATTTTCCACTGCTAGTACGTTTAACAGAAGAAACAAAGACTTTTGGACAACTGTTAATCCCCACAAAAACAAGTTGCTAAAATTTCGGGTCGAAAATCAGTTAGTGTTTGGTGCGGCGCGGCGTCATAAATAATAATAGAGTTTTGGGGCCTTTAATCCATAGAAAATACTTTAAATGGTCAACGATATTTAAATTTATTGAGAAACGACGTAGAGAAAGCTCTAAAGGAGCTACCTCTCCAGTGTTTAAATAACATAATTTGGCATCAGGAGCACCTCCTCACAACGTTCTGGAAGTAACAGATTACCTGAACAATAAATATGATTTATGGATAGGGAGACACGGCCCCATAAACCGGTCCGCGAATAGTTTAGACCTTTCGCCCTTAGATTTTTTCTGTTGGGTTACCTTAAAGATAAGGTGTATTATAATAGACCAACAACGATTGGCGAATTGATGGCGGAAATAACGGCTCAAATAAACAATTTAAACAAAAATTATTTAAAATCGCATTTAAAGCGGTAACTCATAAATTTACCAAAATATTACAAATGTGTATCAGAAATAAAAGAGGCTGGACAGATTAAATAAAAGATTATCTCAGTTCATAACTAAATAATTTTGTTTATTTATTGTTAACAAATAACATTTTATAGAACTACTTTAAGTTGTTTAAATAATAATAAACAATTTTACAATAAAATATATATTATTTTAAGCAATTTCTTCCTTTTAACCAAAACAAATAACAGAAAAACCATATTTAGAGAAACAAATGAAACAAAAGCCACCCATGTTAAATTATATCTATAAATCAGAGCGGCTGATTTTTCCAGGATACAGAATCATTTTTGCCATAACTGGTGGTCCAAACATAGACAAAGTATATATTTTTGAAAACAGGAAAAAATACCCTTTTCAATGAACCTAAAATTTACGTGGTGTTCCATTTAAAATACCAAAGTCGATGCTTATTTGTTTACTTTGCGATTGTCTTTTTTTATTTTTTTAGCAAATCCTAGCGGTTCTTATAAAACTTTAAAACTTTTGTATTTAAAATATTTTTTTATCTCAAACAGTAAAGCCTGTAGACCCCTTTTGAAATATAACCGAAGACTCTGTACATACATTATTTTTTAACTGATAAAGAGCTTCGACAAAATCTTTGTAGGTGCCAATTAATATTGTGACTCGTACCATGTTGATGTTTAGCAACTGCTGACTGAATAGTTTGGTTGTTTAAGCTGCATGATCGATGTATTAAAAACAAACAAATTATTCAGTCAGCAGTTGCTAAACATCAACATTGTACCGGTTACAATATTAATGTAAAGGAATCTTGCGTCCGTTCAAGGTTTCTATAAAATAAAAGTTCGGAAAGCTATTAAAATACACAAACACCCTAATAATTTTAATAGAGACAATGGCAATGGTCTGCATCACACGTGGACAGCAATCATAAACAGGGACACGCCTTAGTGAACAGGACAAGGGTTTATAAACTCTTACCTTGTGATCTAGAGCTCATTCAGGGTTTCATTCTCGCAGAGGACAGATCCCTGAGGATGCCTCGTGAAATCGATAGCGAAACGTCAGTAAACGATTTTAATTTGACGCAGTCCAAACCCAAGAACCAGGATTCCTTAATTGCTAAATGTCGTGGCGAAAATTTAACAGTTAGACCTGGTTTGTCATGCGCCTTATTCATCAGATTTGGCTCTATCAATTTTTCATTTGGTTCTATTAAAAGAAACATTGACCAAAAGACCGCCGGCGGTTTTGCTCAATTATAAGAAGAATTCGTCCGGTAATTTTATCTATTTACATATATGAAAGCCGCCAAAATCTGAATTAATTCGTTATTATCGGCGGTTTTTATTTATTTTATTCATCTACCCCACCATCTGGCGGCAATGCTTATTAAAACTTTTAAAAACCTTGGATTAGTTAAAGTTAACATAAGCTTAATAACTATTTATTTTGCTATGCCGTAAGCGTTTAATTTTTGTAGTTTTATTTTTTAATATTTTTTAATAATATTTTTGCCATTTTAAACCACCCTGTAAATCATAAAGCAATTTTTAGTATAGCTTTTAGCATTTAAGACAAAGCGAATATTTTTATAAAGAATAACTTTTCTTAAAAATATTTAAAAAAACGAGTATAGTTAATTACATTCGTAAACACACTGTATATATTTTTTACGGGTGATAAATTACAAAAACATAATCGATTTAAATTCATTTTGGTTAAATAAAACAAAAAAGAAAGATAAATTTACACGATTGAAAGCTTCAGTTCATGGATGAAAATGTATTTATTTGACTTTTGCTTGTATGTCAATTTTGTCAGTTCGATTATTGGTAATGCATTGTGCAGCAAATTAATTTGCTTTTTTATCTTTAAGTAATTCAAACGAATACTGTTACAATGGTTCTTCAAATACGAATGAAGAGAATAGAAATAAAACCAACCATTTTTAACTTTATTAAATAATAATTATTTTAGATAATACGTACGTGTATATACACGTGTATAAATTGTTTTTAAACTTTCCATAGCACTTAACGCGCTCATTTATAGAATCAGTTAAAAATAAAAAAAAGCTTTTTTTTAAATATTTAACACAATGTAGTTCAAAAACTAAGACGTTTAGGACATATATTTTTATATGAAGGTTTTTCTAATTTTCCGTTGTATCCCCGTAAAGTTTGTTGGTTGAGTTACTGGACACCCTGTATGTATGTAGGTAATCTGATTGAAATTGATGAAAACTTTGATGTCTATTGGTGTCTAAACGGTGAGGTTTATCGACTTTAATAAAAATAACTTATTTTTTAAGTTTTTGATTGTCTATAATATGGCGCCCCCAGCTTTGCGACATCTGTCAAAATAAAAAGTTATGATGTAAATAAATTTTAAGTTTTTGGTAAAGTGCCCTCTGGCGGTACTAAAAAAGTACTTTTGTCTTAAAATTTTAGAATCTGCAAAGCTCGATTTGTGTGCAAATATCAACTGGATTGGTTAAAAAAATAAATGCAATATGACGAAAAACCAAAATAAAAATTACACTTTGACGGCTCTATTCTTTTTGTCAAGTAGAATCATCCCCTTAAGTTTCGTGATCGAGTTTTGAATCACCCTGTATTGTTATGGGAATTTTTTTTTTTTTTTAATTACCTTTCTATTTGATATTTTTATTTAAAATAAAAAAAGGGCACACCCAATTACCAGTCTAGAAGAAATATCAACTGGCAGGTAAGGAAAACTTGTGCAAATAGTCTGGACAGAAAAATAAATGATGTTTTTATTCCACTGAAAACGTCTTATTGATATAAGACGTTTAAGCAAATATTTTTCTTTCGTAAATAATATTCAGCATTGCTCATTCTCTATAATATTTCTTAATAAAATTATTTACACAGAAGTTATAAATCACGCTCTTATTGGAAATAGTAGCAAAGATATTTTGTATTACTGAAGCTAAAGCACTCGGTACATAAACACTTTTTAACAAAAATAAATCGACTTCAAAAAAATAGATAAAAATCACTAAAATGTTAACACAAATAAATAAATAAAAAAAGGGAGTCGGGTAATAACAAATGGTATTAAAGTATAAGAAGCTGTTGCTCATTTGGTCTTTAACATTTAGTAGTTTAGCACATATGTTATTACCCGACTTCATTTTTTTTTAATTTATTATTTTTAACTTTCTAGTGAGTTTTTTTTGCTTTTTAGTTATTATTATTAAATTGGTAAATATGCACTAAAAACACTACTAGTACCTCTTTCAAAAACTACATTAAAAAGCACAATGACGTGTAATTTAATTAGTTTAAAACGTTTCAGAGAGTCATCCAAAACTGTCACATTCTGTTTTTTATTTTTTTTTTAAATTTCTTAATAAAATAAATTTAAAAAAAATTAACTAACCAGAACTAACCATGACCCCCCTAATGTCGACCAATCAAATTAAAGTCATTGTGCTTTTAACTCTCTTTAAGTTCGGTGAAATTGTCCCAAAAGATGCGACCTTGCAGTGCAAGAAAATTGCAAGCAGTAAGGAGTTTTTCCTAATTCAATTTTCAAATAAAATATCGTATTATTTTAGCTCTAAAAAAGTATACGCGTCCATTTTTCGTCATCTTAAAGACGTCATTATGACGTCATTAACGGGACGCCTTTTGTCTGTGACTTAGGGAGGTCAATTTAACGTCATTATGTCGTCATCTTATGACGTCTTTGCTGACCAAAAATGACTAAAAGAGACGTCAGTAAGACGTCAGCTTGCTCCTTGGATCATTAACGTAAATCTCCAGAAAATTGTATAATTTGTAGTAATAAATGGTAAAATTATGCTCTCAGCATAAATTTTCTGTTCATTACAAATTTTGTTAAAAACTTTGTGTACCTAATTAACAAGCTTAAAGCCAAAGAAAACGGAAGCAAGAGGTTGAAAATAACAATACTTTTATAAAATATTAAGTAAATTTACTCAAAAAAACTGATTCAGGGAGAAAATTGGGATCTGTAAAGGTAAATGAATGAATAAAAAGTAAAAGGGTTTAATGTTGACAAGTTAATAAGCCTGAACCTCGGGCTGCACATAAATAGGTATAAAAAATTGTTTTTTTTGATATAAATTTTACTAATAAGAAAAAATTGATAAAAATATAACTAATTCGCTCTACAACGTGTCCAGATAAGAAGGGGCCGGTATGAACATCTTGGAAATGGTAAGAGATACGAAATCGGTTAAATGTATAAACAAAATTAAGGTTTAATGTGCCTAATTGTTTAAAAAAATTTAAATTTCTTATATTTCTATATTCTTAAATTTGCGGCTTTTTTGACCTCGCGCAGTAAACAAACTCGAGGCCCACCAAAAGGTTTTTGGTACATGCGCATAAAAAGTCATGTCCAGTACCGGACTTAAATTTTTTTAAATCATTAAATAATTCAAAAAACTTAAAAGCTCAGTATATTAATCTGTTAAGAAAAATATTCGTTATATATTTATATAATAATGTATATTATTTTACATTTCTTTACGAATATAAATTAGGTAGTAATATAAAAAAAAATATCATGGACACGATACGTCAACAGTGAGTAAGGACAAAGATTTGCTAAATTATCTTTGAAGAAAAGGTGAATGGATTACCTGGGTCACGTTGACGTTAATTTAATATCTTTAGTTTAAGTCACTTGATAAAATAAAAAAAAGGATATGACCCAGATTCTGTAATGTAATTTTGGACTACTAAACACTATTGCTTGATCAGAAAACAATTTTTTCCTGATCTTAAAAAACTTTGAGTATTTTTAATAATAATTTTGTGAATAATAATGCATGCGTTTAACAAAAATAGAAAAAAGCATAGAAACCCCACATTTAGATCCGCAGTGGAAAAAGCATTTTTCGGATTTTTACGACCTCGCGGTGTAAACAAATTGAGGGTGAACCAACATGCGCACTGGGAGTATACAACAAGTGTGCCGGTCACTGTGCCCTCCGTCCGCGCTCTGATCGTGACGCTCATTAGCTACCATACTCCGAACGAGAAACCCAGACAAGGCGTCGTAAATTCTTTCATATAATGCGGATAATCTGTTTGGCGCATGCGCGTCAAATCTCGAGGATGAGTGGCATCCAAGAGCACAAACATATTTTTTCGCCCATGAAAAGTAACTTTTGTTTCGCGCAGGTAAATAACATTGGCAATCCATCGAGATCAGTGGAAAAAAGCCTGCTTGAATACAAATTTTCGTGAATATTTGACATTGCCTGCTCTCTATTAAATTAGATGGTAAAATGAATCAAACCGTAGAATTTGCATTATTAACGCTCGTGTTGTTACGAAATTTGGTTAACTTAAATAAAATTTTCAGTAAAATGAAAAGCAATTCCAATTAGTTCTATTAAATAACAATGCTCAAGTCCCGAGGCACACATGCCAGATGAAAAGCATCATGAAATATCGCATGTCCGCATTCCCTTAGGATATTTTGTTAAATTTCCATTAAAATAAAACACTAGAGGGTTGGTATACAGGAGAGTAAAAAACTAAATTTTGTTTATTCGGAAAACGGCAAAAAATTCTCAACATATGGATTTTTTTTGATTAAGGAAAAGTCCATTCTTATTTGACGATCGCCTCTGCATGTCCAATAACCTAAAAATCCAGTTTGATATACGGGATGTCCCACCGGGCACTGCTGACGGCGATTTCTCGAAAAGTAGGCTTTGAAAATTGGACAACATGATAAAGTGGGTATCAGTTCCAGAACTTCCGGTTGAACCGGAAGTTAATGTCAACTTTGTTATCTTAAACGAAACACCCTACTATATTATTTAGTTTTTAGATTTTGTGTAAAATTCTTAACACATTTTATGTATAATGTCCCATACCTAAGTCTAACCGTTTATGACTTATTTTAAATTTTATGTCAAAAATGACTTTTGCAATCCATGAAATACCCATTATTTTTTCTAAACAAAAGCCTTTAATACGAATTGGAATAAGGTTTCTTGTAGAGAAAGACCTTTTTAGTAGACCGTGTTAATAATTTGTAAATAATTAAATACAGGGTGGTCAAAAATAATCGTTAAAAATTATATCGACAAAAACCACAAAAGTCAATTTTTTCAAATGGAAACCCCTATATTTTATAACCTTATCCTATTAAATATTGAAAATAAGGCTAAAAAACTCTTAAAGTAAAAAATGTTTAGAATTTAGTTTTAAGCCCAAATGCAAAGTTTGAAGTATATATTTTACAAAAAGTTAATTCCTTTTTTCCAATATTTCAAATGTATCACTTTATTCATCAAACACTGTTTCAAATAAAGTTTTAGGCATATTTACCCAATTTCAAAAAACGTGTTAGCATTTAGAAAACTTATTTTCAGGTCCAAAGACATAAGGTATGATTTTAAATGTATTTTTGTCTTTTAAACTTAAATTCGTGTTGAAAGTTTAAAGATCGGATCACATTTCTTTCTCTAATTAAGAAGAAATCCATAATTTCAAAAGATTTCTGCAATTAACTAAGGACAGGTGGGAACTGTAGCAAAATTCACTCCACATTCGTTCTTTAGACGTTAAAGTACACCAAAAACGTATATCAATTGTGTAAATCGCCAGTTTTTAATTTTAAAAAATGAAAAAAGGTTTAGTGAAAACAAAAGAACAATGTGTAATTATATTATGTTAAAGTTGGTTAACTAAATTTTATAGGTGATAGACTTAGAGATATCAGGTATAAAATTCTTAAATTCGTGGTGGAGATTTGAAGATGAAATCATTTTATTTTCTTATTTAAAACAAAGAAAAAAACCGCTATTTTAAATAATCTCATAATTTTTACCAAGGATTAATAGGTGCTAGAGCAAAACTAACTTCAGAATTATGCTTAAGACGTAAAAATAAACCTAAAATTATTTATCGCTTGTATAAATCACCATTTTTTTATTTTTGGAAAATTGCTAAAAAGTTTTGTGAAAACAGAAGAAAAATGTGTCGTGTAATGATGTAAAATTTAGTTTAAAAATTGCAAACTTTTGTAAAACAATTAATACTTTTTTAGAATATTATAAACTTTGCTAAAGGTCTTGGCAAATTACCAAATTTTGTTGTTAGTAAGTTTTGTCTTAGGCATTTACCGTAATGGGTTTTCATTCTTACCAAGAAAGAAAACGTCCTGTATAAGTTTTATATTTTTTTATCTGTTATTTTTGAGCATAAAAAAAGAAACTAATGAAGATCATAAACCCAAGAAAAATAAAAAGGTAAACTTTTTTTAAACAGGACACCCTGTATATTATGTCACAAGAAAAACATTTAAAAGACTTTACAAAAAAAACACATTTGATATATCGATCTTTAATAGTTTCGAAAATATGGCCATTTAAATTTGGATATAATTTTGCTTACATCTACAGTCTCGAGTTAGTGCCGTAGGTAGGTATAATGAAAATTATATCTACTACTTTTCAGATTTAAGTAGTTATATTTCAATAACTGTTAAAGATAAATATATTAAATGTGGTATTTTTGTAAGGTTTTTTAAAAGACCTCTTTAATGGTAATACAATATAGGAAGTATTCCATTTAAAAGAAGTTTAACTCTTCATTTTTCTTAAGTTTTTGATGTTCATTTGTTTCTTTCTTTTTATGCTCAAAAGATAAAGATAAAAGGTACAAAACTTTTATACAGAACTTTTTTCTATCCTTCTTGGTTATAGTTAAAAGCAAGTGGCAAAATATAAATAAAAACCCTGTACTTTAAGTACAAATTGCTTAAAATCAACTCCACGCCATTTGTCCTTTAAAAATAATGAAGTTCTAAAGAAAATATGTACTCCTATTCATACTTTCTCAGGTATCCCACGGTTTATCTTACTTTACCAAGGCATATATTATTAAAATATATGCATACTTTGCTAAAAGTAAACTTTACAAAGCCCAAAGTTTTATCCGACTTATGTTGAACATAAACTTTAAAGGCTACCAATTCAAAATATAAATTTTTGCATATAAATGGATAATTAAAACGTTGGAAATATAAGTTTCGAATAAAGTTCATACAAGTAGTTTTAAGGACCTTACAGGATAATTTTAGGATTTCTCTACCTAACATAACGTTTTCGGGTTTAAACTTTCAAAATGTTTTACACGCCTCTAGACTTTTGAGGTTTAAGTAAACTAATTAAGACTTTTGGTAATAATTTATGCTTTAAAATGTTTTTTAACAGCTTACAACAACGAAGAAATAACTGTCATACACCACCAAGTAGTGATAAATGACAATAGGGCAATCGTATACCTTTATACTATGCATTCCAGTTAAATCAAGCCACCCCTAAATATAATTCCATTATTTGTAAAACTTATATAAAAATCCTAAAATACATCAATCCTTATTTTTAAAGGAACACATTTTGTCCCAAAATTTACTTTCCCATGGTTATTCCGTGCCCCACCAACCCAAACGTCAGAAAATTTAAATGGGAAAGGGGGTCAAGTGTTGAAGTTTTTAAATTCTCTTTTAACAGATTTCAGTTTTTAAAATCGGCTTAATAATTTTTAAGAAAATATACTTCAAATAATGGTGTCTTTAGCCCCTACACCATTTGTAGTTTTTAAAATATAAAAATCAAATTTAATACGTAAGCATATCATCTATTTGTGAAATACTTCATGTATTTAATTGTTTTCTGGTATTTGTGTTTTAGCCGGAAATGACTTTAACTTTTTTATATTAAATGAGACACCCGGTATATTTTAATTTATTTAAATAGACAATGTTATTTCAAATATTATTACACACACATTTGGTAATTCTTGACATCTAACCTATAACAATTTTTAATTTAAAATGTTATTAGTCACGGAAAAATAGTTATCTATTTATTTTGCCGTAACTACTTAGTTCAGACTTTAATGTTTTATTGTATGTATGGCATTTAGAATAAAAATTAAAAACTAGCAATATTTAGAGGTTAGATGTCAAAAAGTAGCAAACGGGGTGTCATTGTACTAGAAATTATGTTTTTTATCCAAATAAATAAAATTATACCTGATGTCCCATTTTCAATAATGAAGTTACGGTCGTTTTGGGCATAGCCTAAAGTAACATACAACAAGTGAATACATGAAATAGTGCACATTTAGGTCATATATCTACGTATCCAATTTTATTTTTATTATTTAAAAAAATAGAAAAAGTTAAAATAGCTAAAGACACCAGATATTTACGGTATAATTTCTCAGAAAAAAACCACACCTATTTTAAAAACTAAAGTTTGTTTAAGAAATAATTTTAAACTCTTTGAACAAACTATGACTTGAGCTCCTTTTTCATTTAAAATGTTTGATGTTTGTGTTGGTGAGACAAGGACAACACAAAAACGTAGCTCCCTAAAAATAAAAATTGACGTGATTTAGGACCTTTTATAGGTGTAAGAATGAAATAGGCTTATTCGCGACCGATCATTAAAAAGCACCTATCTGGAATATTGTTCTCATGTCTGGGGAATGGCATCCCCTACAACCCTCAGCATTCTTGATGCCATTCAAAGAAAAGCTATTTGTCTTATTAATGATCCTTTACTTACTCAAAGACATCCTTCTCTTGCCCATCGTCGAGCTGTGGGTGATCTATCGCTCTTTTATAGATACTTTTACGGCTTCTGCTTCGATGAATTATCCAGTATAGTCACTCCTCTTGCAGCTCCCAACAGAGAAACTCGTGGTGCCGCACGTATGCATTCTCCAATTAGACAGGCCCCGAACTTCCCATTTCGTTCGTTCTTTTATCCATAGAGTTTCTAGACTGTGGAATCTGCTGCCAGCGCAGGTCTTTCCTTCTTCCCCAAATTTTCAAGTATTTAAGTCCCGCGTTAACAAAATTCCTCTTACCTTGCTTAAAACACCCACGGTACGTTAGAATTTAGGCTTTCAGTCTTCGTGGATTGTCCAAAGATAAAAACAATAAAAATGACCTATAAGCGACTCATGGATTTAAATAGGAGTGAACCCCAATGGGGCATAAGCATTGTTGCCAAGTTGTTCATAAACTCCTCCCATCTAGTTGTTTTCTTTTTTGTGTATTGCAATATATATAATGGGATTAATTTAGAAAATAAAAAAAGCGTTGCTTACCAGAACTAACCATTCGTAAGTGTGTATTAGTCTTAGGTTCAATTAAGTACCTACCCTTAGTACCCTTTTTTGATTCTAAGAAATATCTCAAATAGTCCACCTTCATTTTGGCAACAGTGGGTCTTAAATTTAATGTATTCTAGACGCAACAGGTAGGGGGTTTAAAAAATTCTGTCGCCAATGCTCCGATTTTATTATCGGTCGCGCATAAGCCGGTCGCTGTTGGGCCGACACTGTGGGTGGTGTCTTATTTTTATTGGAATGCACTGTATGGTATTAAATATAATGATTTTATTACTAATGACGTTATACCTTGAATCATAGATACCTACTCACACTTTATCATTATCTCAATGTTTTTAACAAAAACATTCATATTACCTATTTTTGTAATCTTTGAAAGGGTCATACATTAGTTTGCAACATATGGTGCTGTTATCTGATAAAACTCTCATCCTTTTATACAATGGTAAATATACATAAGTATAAAAATAGTACGCACAAAAGGTGTGTGTGGAGCAACCCTTATGTTGTTTTTTTTGCCCAACAACATAGTGAAATATATACAAGGTCGGTGGGTCGAAAAATCGTCGTATTTTTATTTTGACTTCTGGCACTAAAAGATCCGCCTCGTTACAATTTCGCATATTTTTCTCAGTCCCATATAAATAAATCATATCTTACCCCTACCATTTATTAATAATATAGCAAAACTCTAAAAACGTATTAAGAGAAAACTAAACGTTTCACAGAAAAGGTCTTTTACACTTTTTTGATAAATTTATCGAATAAAACGATATTTAATATCGAAAATTTAGGAAAACCAGCTTTTTGTTGTTAATGTAACTTACTGAAAAATAATTATTAACAATTAGGTTTCCACTATTTCTAAAAAAAATAATGACAGGGGAGCCCGATAGGGGGATTTCGCGATTAACTACAGCGCGGCAGATTTATATACCGGAGGATAGTTTGTACTGCAGGTAAGTACCTCCACCAAATATGAGCCCCGTATACAGGGCCCATCGCAAAAAACAAAAATATATCCATCAGAAATTTTCGAGCGCGTCAGATTAAGATAGGGTGAGTTAATTATATGACATGGAGTGTCTATTTTACTAATCTGACAATTTGATAGTGACGTAAAGAAATCAGATGGCTACAAAGTTGTAAAAATAACGTAAATTTGACATTCTCGAAAGTGGCTATTTTTTTATTATTATTTTAAAGAAAACATTTGAAGGGTAACAAAAATATACAGTGTGTCCAAGATAAGGATCCTAAGCATGGGAATCTCAGTACCTATTGGAGATACAGCTTAAGTTAAATTAGGAAAAGTTGTGTTTTTTAAAGCTTATTAACATGCCGTTTAAAAACTTGAACTTCATGACTATAATGGCCATCCTGCATATTCGACCGTAATAATACAATAAGATATTAGCTATTTACCAATAAACAATAATAGAGACAAAAGTAACAATAAGAACAATTGCTCTGAAAACAACAACTCGACAAGCAGGGTAATTAGGACAAATACTATTTTATAATGATATTAAATTATGTTACAGATACGGTAACAGGTATTAACGTCCAAGCATTTGTTTGCAAAGCCTACTTAAAAATAACTTTAAAAAATATAAAAAATGCAAATTTTCTTTTAACTTAAAATTAAAATATGACATGTGATACATCGTTGAATTTGTAATAAAAATGGGATCAGATACAAGGTGTCCTTTCTTTTCGAGCGATATAAAAATAAAGTTGATGATGGTTTCTTGAAAACGAAACGTCGGGTATAAAATCTAAAAACACCATCATGTAGTAGATAAAAAGTGCCAATAAAAAAGTGTTATTAGTTTTTTTATATCTCTTCAAATAAAGTCAGAAAAAAATAAAATCGAGATAGTCAAATTTTCGTTTTTGCCAAATATCTCAGCAGGCCATGAAAATTTTTTAAGTTACGACATATAAATAAGCTTTAAAAAACACAACTTTTTCCTAATTTAACCTAAGCTGTATCTCCAATAGGTACTGAGATTCCCATGCTTAGGATCCTTATCTTGGACACACTGTATATCCGATACGATCCCAACGATTTCCACAAGCCTAAATAATAACAGTATTTTTTTGACATATTTTAAACTCTATAGCAGCTTTCCCCACCAATGAAATAGTATACATTATATAACATTTTTTTTTCTTCTTATTATCCAAACTTTGCAACCCAATAGGTCTCTATGACGCTCGAGTAAATTACCATTCAGCATCGTGGGCTCAACTACCATAAAAGCGATTCTAAAAATGTTTCTTTTAAGGTTTATTTAACTTTTTTGTAGAAAAGTAAAAACATAAATTTTCTAAACTTTGTTTTTGCCAAAAATGTAAGCATAAATACAATGTAACAAATTTTGCATGTGCCATTTCTTATTTAAATGCGGAATCGGTAGAAACACGGAATCGAATAAAATGATTGTATGTATATAGCATTTTAACAGCCTACTTTAGAAAATACGAAAAGAAATTCTCAAGAGTACACATTCTTTATAATCTAATATCTTTTTTGTTTTTGTGAGTTACAGTAATAGGAAAAGTTTTTTTTTTAAGATTTTCTTTATAATGGTGTAACGTTTGAAATTTTGTTGGGGTGATAAACTATTTTACTGCATGTATTTTTACTAATTGGGTGGACCTAATCTACTAAAAATAATAGAAAAGAAAATTAAGGCTTATTAAGAATTTTGGATTTTAAAAATAATTCTTAAAAAAAAATCCCCAAAAGTAAGCTTTAAATGTGTTTTTTTAACATAAGCGACGTAAATAAATATGATTATTTGAAGGGCTTGGGGAAGAGGGTAACAAGCCACTTTCTCATTTTTAAGATATTTATTATATTGTTATGTTTTTTTTAATTACTTACTTTTATTTACAGGCCAGTTTCTCAAAAACCGTCTGCTTTATCACAATAATGCAAGAAACAAAATATTTGATTTTTCTTTGTGGGCGACTTGCTGATGTTACTTTATTTTTTAAAAAGTTACCGTACACATAATATTTTAGTCATCATGGGTATTCCCTTCGTAAAGGTAAACAATAAATTTAAGACCTATTGTAATAGGGGTAATATTGTTTTTTTCACAATTTACGATAGCTGTGGCTAAAAAGGAAGCATTTAAGAAAACATTTTTATAAAATAAAGTCTTATTTTAAGTCCAGAAATACGTCCCTAAATATTTAAAGTAAAACACCCTGTACATTTCTGCTGCAAACTTTCTTAAGGGAATATAGTCCAGTCAATTTAGACATCCGAGTTTACAATAATTTGCAACCGGCTGAAAATTGGTAGGATCATTTAAAACATCATTATAAATGACTAGCCGACCCGTGCCCACTTGGTTGGGCCTTAATTATATTTTTCTCTAAACTTTAATCATAGTAAAATATAGCCTACAACACTCCTGACTCGTTTAGCTTTCTGATTGTAAAAGAATTTTTATAATCGGTTCGGTATTTCCGAAAATTAGCGGCTACAAATAAACAAACAAACAAAGTTACAAACTTTACCCCTTTTATTGTCTTTAATAATGACTCTATATAATATTAAGTATAAAAATGTAAAAAGTATTCATCGATCCGACCAGAGGAAAAAATTTTACTCGGGGTCAAATGTCACAAATACGAATTTTTCACGATTTTAGGTTTTATTATAAAATTAGTCCAAATAAAAATTGTAAATTAGGTAATTATCTAGAATAATTTATTTTATTTTTTTTTCACCGTTTTTGACATATACCAATTCAAAAGTTGAAAAAGTTATAATGTGCACGTTTCCACGCCACCTTTAAAGTAGTATACTTGCCACGTTTTTTTAACGTGGCTATTCTGGTAAGCCGAATAACTATCTATCTATTTTCTGTTTAATATGAAGCTATTAAGTAAGTAATTAAATATATTGGCAAGGGTTAAAAAAAATAAGAGTAATCAAAGCGTAATTTAAAAAGGAAAACTTATCCATCTAGTTAAATTTTGAATGTTTCGGCTTCCTTTTCTTCTTCTTTTTTTTTTTTAATATGGGTCAAGTAAATTGCCCTAATAATAAGATATCGCATGTTGCCTCGTTAGAATCAGATAAATCCCTAATTTTTGGTAATTTTACATTGGAGCACGACCTGTGTTGACAATAATTACTTACGACTGAACAAAACAGTTTCTCTTTTTAAAACCACATTTAGCACTTTATTACAATTTTAAAAAATTGTGTACAGAAGTTTTTAAGCGCAGGTAGGAGCAGTGTTTGAACTAGTTCTAAATAAATTATCCAACCACTTTAAACTCCAGTCTTTTGGGTCAAGCTGATAACCGAGCTAGACTTAAACTTCGTTAAAAATCCGAAAAGATGTTGACTAGCAGCCGCTGAGGTTGAAGGACGATCAGCAAACCGCAATTTTTTCAAAACATCAAAATTTATCTAAGCACGTAGTTTTGGTGGTTTCTTTTTATCCAACCTTCTCATATTTATATTATTTTGGGTTGCGACACATCCTCAACTTTTAGGCGGTTCGAGGTCGGGGACGCAAGGAAGGGTACTCCACGGAGAAAAGTTGGCAAGACTGGGTAAAATCAAAGCTGATGATCAATCCGGTGGCGTCTAGAATTTGCGCATTTCATTTTGCATTGTTTTGGAAGTGACATTTGTTGAAAGATGTAATTCCAAATGTTTTTTATTTAAAGTAAAAGAATTTACAACTTAATAATAATTAAAAACTGTTGTGTAAACGGTCGTTCTACTAATACAATAAACTGTATATCTCCGGCACTGAACAACATGGCCGAAAAATGGGAGATGTGACGTCATAACACGTCAAGGCAATATGGCCGAATGTCGCGACCCTTTATAGACCGACTTTGGTGTAATGGTAGGTTTACATCTGACATTTATTGCAAGATAATTTATGTTAAACAGAAATTCTGGCTAATGTAAACGATCAAAAATTAATTCTATTCTATTCTATTTTCGGTTTTTGGCTTTCACATGTATTGTATTTAGCCATCGTCAAATGGTTGTGTTTAAAAATTTATGTCCAATAGAATTTTTTATTTTTACATTAGCCAGAATTTCTGTCTGACCTAAATATTATGCAATAAATGTCAAATGTAAACGTACCATAAGGTACGCTAACAAATAAAATACTATTTATATTACAGCTTCGGTCTTGGTGGTGGTGGTGGTGGTAGATGGTGTACTTATAAATTATGACGATTACATCTCTTTCAACTTTTTGAATCGTTATATCGCAAAAACTGTGGCACCTAGGGCAAGAAATATACAGACATTATTGTAGATAATTACTTGATCTTCAATTTTTGTTAAAGCTAATTTTATGATAAAACCTACCGTTTGGCAGAAAATCTTATAAAAGCCCTTTTGTGACCTTTGACAAAAAATTTTTCCTCGGGTCGGATTAATGAGGACTTTTTACATTTTATTTGTAATGGTGTTTCGAACAATCCTACCAACTTTTAGCTGGTTAGGGATTTTGGAACTTGTCTCCTATTATTTGGTCTAAATTGACCGGACTAATACTAATATGGGCAGAGACATAAACTTACTTTTAACTCATGATTTTTTGTTTTAGAAATAAGAAAAACAGCAAAATACTATGGGAAAATGCAGTGCGCAAGGTATCAAAAGAGAGGCGCAAGCACAAGCTTTCCACCATAGCGATCTCCCTCGTAGACAAGGCGAAACTTCAAGAAATCTCAATAACTGTGACCCCACCATCATCTCCGAAGAATTTTATGATCAATAATTTAAACGAATACAGCAATAATGTGAATAATGTAAGTTTCTTTTGTTATTTGGATGACTCATGAAGACCTGGTAAAGCATAATTATTAGGTACCGTGGGTTCCGGGTTATAAGATGGTTAAACAAATATTTCTAAAAATATATAAAGCCGCTTACAGACGTAATGTAACGTGCAACGCAATATGCAACGTAACATGTAATGCAACAAAGATTCTTAATATCGTTGCTGCAACCTTCTCTGCAAATTGGATTATCCATATTTGAAACGAATATGTTAACCAATAAGGTTGTAGTGAGAAATCTTTTTTATTTTTAACGTATTGCTTGATAGAAAGCGAGCCATAAAATATCGTCGCCGGCGGAAAACTCACCCCTTTTATAAAGCCGCATCCAGACTTGCGCGCTCCTTTGACGCCAAAAACCAAAAAGCTTTGAATCAATCAGCAAATCATTTGCCAAGCTATATGGCGCGGTACGGCGAACTGTTGCGGGCTATACGCAGCTTAAAATAAACGGTACGGACTTTCATGTTTAAAATCCTATTCTCCCTTTCGTCCACATTTTAACTTTGTTTACCATTATTTTTTGCAACAACGCTCAAACACGTCCAAACGGATACTGCGAACTTCCATCGAACGCCTTTGTGTTTGCGCAAAAAAACGAGATCTAGATACATCGCGACGAACGTTCCAGCATTACGCGCAACCGTCTAAACAAGCAAATCTTGTTGCGTTGCATGTTGCATTGCAGGTCTGTACGCGGCCTAACATTTAACATTTAAGCAAAAACTTACACTTCTAAATCGTACATAATTTTATGCCAAAATGTATACTTGTAAAACATATTAAATAAAAAAACAGCTTTTTTTACTAAAAGAAACTTTTGTAAAAATTAGCTATATTAAGGCCGAGAAAATATGATACATACTTTAATTTAAATAAAAATCCTTTAACAGATTTTTGCTTGAATATCTGAACCAATTTTCTCCTTAAATCCCTAAAGCATAAAATTAAATGAGAAATTCATGTGCTTTAAGGCGATTTGAGATTGGCAGTACACCATATTGCATTGTAGCAGCCAAGTGTAAACCAAATAATTTAGATATCAGTTTTAACCATTGTCATTAATAAATAATATCGGATTTATCCTAGGCTGATAAATTTTAATTAAGGGATTACTTAGCGCTTATGTTCTCATTAGATGTGTTTCAAATGGGCTTTTACTTACACCTAAAACATGTAATAAATAATTTAATATGTCATCCACAATTCGGTTTTTTGCAGTTTGACCTCTAGCTTTGACTTCAGATTCATGTTCAGCGACAAAAAATATGTCAGAAAATATTTATTCGATACCCAGCATAGACAACTTTATGTTTATTTTGGGGACCTGTGTTGTTTATAATACCAATAGATATTTTGTGGTAATGCTATTTAATTAAAAACAAGCAAATAATAAATTAGTTGTAGTACTTAAATAGATTACCCAACAAGCAGCTTAGATATATATATATATATATATATATATATATATATATATATATATATATATATATATATATATATATATATATATATATATATATATATATATATATATAAGAAAATCGATCCCATACCATACCCGTGAAAACATTAGAGAAAACATATATATATATATATATCTCTAATGTTTTCACGGGTATAGTATGGGATC
>JACEGR010007608.1:0-47068 GCA_014170235.1 Listronotus bonariensis
TGAGCAGCAGTTTATATATATATATATATATATATATATATATATATATATATATTTTTTTTTTTTATTAACACGCTGTTAAGCGGATGTAATAATACAGATGACCGGGCCATGACCAAGGTCAACTGCAGTGTTTACTGCGGGGAAACTATCTGTCGGATGATTGCGACCGTACTTAGAATAACTGCCTTCTGCATCCACAGTATTGTTGAGTCAGGCAGGTTTAATTCCTTTATGTGTTTTACTGTGTTCACATGTACAAGACCGTTAGCGCTGATGATTAATGGCAGAATTTTGACGCTTTTCAGGTTCCACATACTCTTTATTTCCCTTGCCAACTCCGTATAGTTGTTGATTTTTGTGACATACGTTTGAGCTAAATTGTGGTCTAGTGGTACAGCAAAGTCGACTATTATGGCTGTCTTTTCGTTTTTGTTGAATAGGATCATGTCTGGCCTATTGTGTTCTATAGGTTTGCCGGCGTCAACTGGCATGTCCCAATACAACTTCGCCTGATCATTCTCCATTATTGTCTTTGGATCATATTTGTGGTGGGGTGTGAATCGACCTATTATTCCCCATTGTATCCCTAGCAGTTGGTGGACAACCTTCCCCATATTATTGTGTCTTTCGAGATACCTAGTGGATGCCAGGGGTGTGCATCCTCCTGATAGATGTTGTACCGTCTCCTCACTCGCATTGCATATTCTGCACTTATATATATATATATATATATATATATATATATATATATATATATATATATATATATATATATATATATATATATATATATATATATATATATATATATATATATATATATATATATATATATATATATGTTAAAGCAAAAAGGAAAAATTCCCCACTGTCTTGGTGTATAATACAAATATTTTACTCACTTTAAAGACAGTTAAAAGAAAACGTCCTGCTTTTCTATGCTATCCACCACGACTCTCTCCCCAGACCGGTTTCGCCTGCCTTACAGGACTCCTCCAGTGAGGCTGTATCGAGTCGTGGTGAATAGCATAGGAAACCAGCGTCTTCTTATTAGACAAGTTTCGTTGTCCAGCGGTAGGATATTAAATCCTGCCGTTGATGCCCTACTGAAATCGCATTCAGTAAATACGAGCATCAATTGTAGCGGGATGGCTATGTATGTTAAAGCAAAAGAAAATATATATATATATATATATATATATATATATATATATATATATATATATATATATATATATATATATATATATATATATATATATATATATATATATATATATATAGTCAGTTTGGATTTTCTTGGGATATGGTCCTATTTTATAAAAACATTAAAACTACTGTTTCATTTCTTTATTCCTAACGTTTCGGTCATGGCTTTGACCTTTTTCAAAATTATCCATGGTTCCTGTCTATTTCGCGGCCTAGTAGCATACATTTTATTCTTCAAGTATCCCCAGAGAAAAAGTCACAAGGGGTAATATCCGGCGATCTGGGGGCCATGGTTCTAACGGAGAATTTCTACCTATCCACTTCAAACCAAAGCTTTTGTTTCAAAGCACTCTGCGATTAATTTGCTCAAAAACAGCACAGGCCATCATACCAACAGTAACACAGCGCGCGTATTTTAGCAAAATTTTGAAAAACCTTTATTATAGTAGTTGTGAAGTATTGAATTCAAAGGAATTATATCGAGGCGTTTGAAACATAATAGAATTAGAACATTAAAACCAAAAACTTAGGAATAAATAACCTCTTAAAAAAGTTACTTAAAATTTTTTTCTGTTAAAATCAGCTTTTGAGATTTTAAAAATATGAATTAAAGGGTTTTTGGGGATGCTGATTCTAAATCTGACAGAAAAAACTTTTTGAATAAGCCCTAATATCCTTTTCCTGAAAAATCAAGTCTTTTTTACCCACCAAGACCGCACGCCAATGGTGAATAAAAGTTTTCACTATGCCAAATACTTCATTTCTCTAACATACAATCACCATAAAATCGCGTTATTCATAACTGAGATACCAGGTGTATTCATGAAAAGCGGGACACACTGTATATATATATATATATATATATATATATATATATATATATATATATATATATATATATATATATATATATATATATATATATATATATATTTATTCGATTAACTATTTGCGAGTTTTGCATAAAAAATTGTTGCTAAAAGCTGTTAGTGCAGTGATAGACCTCTTAATATTAATATTAAGGGCTTAAGCGTTTACGATATTTTTTTTCTCACCTTGAACAATATTTTTGATATTTCAAAAAAAAAAAATGCAGACATATAAACATTTCGGATAGGAAGACTAATTGTACTTCCTGTGTTGTTGCTTTACTGGTCGATACACTTTAGCTATTGCTTATACAGTATATGCTTTTTATTTACGGGAAAGGCTCATTGCAATGCTAGACCCATTTCCGAAAAAATGTTTTCTGATCGAAGGCTACCAGCTAGAAGAACACTTTTTGTAAAAGACGCCCAAAGTATTCTAATTATTAATACATTTAACTGTAACTGTAAGTGAATTACGAATGGTTAAGTTTTTTTTGTGCATCGCATCGTTTTAAATAAATGACTGATAATCGTCCTGTATTTTTTTTGGTAAATGTAATGAACTAAAAGCGTTATTAAACAAAAAATAATAACAATGCGATTAATCAAGTCGCTCTCCTCGTGCGTCCGTATCCCTGTTGTGTTACAAAGTTGCCAAATGCTTGGGAATATTAAATTATTTACGATTCAATTTTCTCAAAAACGGTTGATTTTCGAGCATAATTTAATATAAACTTTTTTGCTTAGAATAATGCAAGGAATCACCTCTTAAAGTTACAAAAATATTTTCCTAACACCCTGTATTTTAAAGAGTAGGTACCTTAAATGTGTAAAATAAATATTTTTGTTTTTACCTTTAAATAAAATCGACAATTAAGGTACTCATTATAAATATTAAAACTAAAACGAACTAAAACTAAACAAACGGTAACTGTCTATCCAATAGTAAAGAAACCAGTTCAATATTCTCATTGTGCCATATTGTCGGATAAAAATTTCTTTAAAATCTATTTTAAAACAAGCATTTTTAGTTTTTATGATGTTTCATCCATTTATTGCTTGTTTTAACAAGGACGAAAATACGCCTATCCAATATCCGATTACATAATATCCATTCAAAACTGCTACTTTCATCCATTGTGTTTTACAAGCTTCATTATTTTTTCCATTAGGTTTCCTATTATTTCTGTTTCCTTCGACTTTTTTTGTCAAGGGACACGCTTATTTATCTACAGGGCCGGATTTAAGGGAGGCAGGCGGTGCTACTGCCCCAGGGCCTCCACAACGAACAGGTGGGTGTTCAGGACCAACTGTTTTTTGAAAAAAGTGTAATAGTTATAATGGGAAGTACGAGGACCTTTTTTTGCTCTTCACAATTTTTCACTACGTATACAGGGTGTTCCAAAAATTGTGTAATAAATTTGAATGGCATATTCTACGTCAAAAATAAGCTCTAGTTTTTTTATAAACATATGTTGGAAAACGAATTCTTTTAGAAATACAGGGTGGTTAAAATTCTAAGAAATTAAAAAAAATATTCTAATTTTCTAACCGCTCTAGATATTTAATGGGTATTTGGCACATTGTTTAATCGCAACAAAAGACATTTTTTATGAAAATATTTAAAAGATACCAGTTGCGACCGTACCATATTTGTATGGCCTATTTTCAAAAAAATTGTACGCCACTGCTTTTTAAAAATTATGCATATTTCAAAAATCCCTATTGAATTTAGAACAAATTTAATTTTTTATCCTGTTTCCAAGCGATGCATAGTTTTCAAACAAAAAATAAAAGAATCTTTGATGCAAGACGAATTTGTTAATAAAAAAATTAACAAAATAATTTTAAATTTTGGGTTTTAAATGTTTTTGTCATTATTTTTGCAAATTCGTCATGTTATCCATCAAAGTGATTTTTATTTCTTTCTTTGAAACGGTGCCTCGTTCCGGAAATTATCAAATTTGTTCCAAATTCAATGGAAATTTCAAAAATAATTTTTATTTGTAGGAAAAGCAGTGGCGCACCATTCTTATCTTGGAAAATAGTCCATACAAATGTGATACGTGGACGCCACTGATTTTTTTTATATTTTACATAGAAAAATGTTTTTGAAGCTTTAAAGCAATGTACCAAATCTAAAGTGGTTTTAAAAATTATATTAAAATTGTCTTTTTTCAGAATTTCAGCAACAATTATCTTTTAAAGAAAGCGTTTCCAAACATATGTTTATATAGAAAGTAGATATCTGACCCGTGCCCACTTCGTTGGCATTAATATCTAAACTTTTGTTTAATCATAATAAAATATAGCCTATAACACTCCTGAATAGCGCAGCCTTCTAAATGTGAGGTAATCTTATGATCGGTTCGGTATTACCGATAATTGGGCGGTTACAAACAAACAAATAAAGTTACAAACTTTACCTCTCTATAGTATTAGTATAGAAAAACGTTTACCAAATTTGGGCCATTAACCAATTATAAAACGGTATTTACAAATGCGTAAGGTTTTATTCATGTGTTATACGTCAAAGTTGTTACCAATAATTATAACTGCGGTTAAAACCCTTGAAATTTGAGTTGATTGCTTAAACTTTATGATTATGATTGTGGGATTGGTCACAGTTTTTTTTAGTTAAATTATTATAAAAATAATGGCATGGAAAAATAACTAGACCTTTCTAATAAAAACCCATTGTTAAAAAATTATTAAAAAGTAGTAAATTTAAAAACAAAAATGATTCCTTAAAACTGTAAACTTTTATTGATCTTTAAACCCTAAGTGCCCCATTTTGCCACATTCTCCCCTAACACTCAACATTCTTTTCTTTGTTTCAGTAAGCTCATTTTAAAATATTGTTAATATTTTTAACAATACACTTCATTTTGAAAAGTCTTTATTACCTCGACAATAATTAAGGCGAGCCTTTTATTCATTTCAGTTCAAAAGCTTATTAAATTCCCCAAAAGTAGGCCGCGTCATATTTGCTTTAAAATGCAAGGCATTGCTTTTTGTAAGTGAGATTTCTTTGACCGACCAGCGGAAATTCTTTTAATATTTTTTAGACTTACTTTTATTTTTGGTTTTGGCAGTTAACATTTTAATGTATTGGATTAACTTAATTAAAGTACATTTCTTTTAAATGTACTGGGTGTCCGAATTTTGTTGCAATTGCAGGGTATCTTGATTATTATTAGGGATTTTGACTTGCGGTTTTCGCGAACTGTTGCTACTTTTTGATAAAAACGAAAGATGACAAGAAATTATTTTTATTGCCCCTCTAAGTTTTTGACATACAGGGCAAAATCACTGATCTCGGATGGATTGCCTAATGTTTATAACCTGCGCGAAACAAAAGTTACATTTCATGGGCGAAAAACCGGTTTGTGCCCAGAGCCAGTTGAGGGTAAACACACCCGGCACCAAACAAACTATCCGCATTATCGAAAAGAATTGTCGACGGCGTCCTGGTTTTCTGTTCGAAGTACGGTAGGTAATGAGCGTTACGGTCAGACCGCGGACGAAGGGTCAGGGTACCGGTGTTTGTATTTTTGCCACGGCTTTTAAGTGCGCATGTTCGTCCACCCACTGCGCGAGGTCGTAAAAATTCGAAAAATGCTTCTTGCCACTGAGGATCTAAATGTAGGTTATCTATGGGCAAAATTCATTTTTTTCAATTTTTAGACACCACTCGTAATTCAGTTGTCTTGTAACTTACAACAAATAAAAACTGATATTGGTGGAAATTTTTACGTTGAATCATCCAGTGATGAAGCTAGATTTTTTAAAAATTTATATTTTTTAAGATATGAACCAAACATATCATTTGTCTTATGGTACACCCTGTATATATTTTATTCAATACATTATTTTAAAATATAAATAGCCTTACAGTAATTTCTTATTTTTAGACCCTAATTTTTTTATTTTTAATTTTTAAAATTGAATTTTGCATAGTGGACAATAATAATAACTTTATAACGAAAAAGACTAAGTTCAACATTCATTATATTTTACGGAAAATCTAAGTTTTAACTATTTTATCTCCGCCTAGCATTTCTATTTGCCCCTCGGTTTCTCAAGTTTGTTCACTTATTAATAAATTTAAAAAAATAATATTTTTAATCAGTTTTACTGTGTTTATATTTAAAAACGTGTCCAAAATCATTATACTTATCCACGATTAAAAAAATGATTTTAGACATAATTGTAGAAAACCATGTATGAAAAATCATACCTAAATTATGATTGAAATATAAATTCTTGAAGGTATCAGTTTCATGCATTGTTTTTAAGTATTTTGTTTTAAAACAAACATTTTTCTAAAAATTATAGATAAATACTAATTTTAGAAACCGTTTTGAGTATAAATAGACCTTAGAATATGGCCGGGATAACCCATGCACTGAAGCCGCTCGGTTTGTGCGCCCTATCTGGATGATGTTAGCCGAGACCGGACCTACAGCTTAACGTGGGTTCCGAACCACAGTCCTATGCCCGACAACCTAAGACCTCCCTCCCACCCAGGGGGATAACGAACTGAGTGGGGTCCGCATGTCTACGGTTGCGCAGGACACGCCAAAGTGTGTTTCGCCGCCTTAGTCTTTGCTGGCTATTAGCGTCGATGTATTTTGCATTTTGTCCATCTTGTTGAGCTAACCACTAAATTTCTGACCTTGGCCGCCGGCAGGATTCGAACCCCTCACGTCGGTTGTACGCTCAACTGACCCGGACCCTATTCTCGAGTCGTGAGAATAATCACATTAATGGAACTTTGGGTGCGGTTCTCTTAAAATTCGATTTGACTGAATTCTTGACGGTCGTGGAAATATTCACATCGTTCAAAAGTAAGAGAAATTCTCTTGGTTTCAAGCAGTAGAAGCACATTCACATTGGGAGAAGCCTGCGCATAGCGAGGATTTTTCGTTGTTTACATATTGTTTAACCCCAAAAATAAAATTTAAGTATTGTTATTTTTTCGTGTGCCCTTTGTTAACATAAAAAAATCATTTATGATTGTTTACCATTTAAAAATATGATTTAGATCAAGCGCATCATGGCGCTGCATTCAAGAATTCGGAATTTAACTACCGAGAGAAAACGATCGATGATGTGACCGTCTACTATCTAAACCAAGAATATTTATTCCAATAATTAAAGTTAGTTAATAACTTATACTCTTTTTTAAACTAAAATATCTGTAGACAAAGGATATTTTTACAAGATATTTATATATTGTGACTCTATTTAACTTAAGAATATTTATTTCAGTGATTAAAAGTTAGTTAATAACTCAGACTTTGGTAAAAACTGACACTAACCTACATAAAAATTTCTTACATTTATTTTAGGGCTTTAATTTTTTCTTTGAAAGAAAAATATGTGTAGGCAAACGATATTTCTTAAAGATATTTACATATCGTGACTATCTAAACCAAGAATATTTATTTCAATAACACTGGGGAACAGCAAAAATGTTTCCGAGACCAAAATACTAAAATCTTATTTACTTTATTATATTAATTAATAAATCTATCTGGCAAAAGTCTCAGTTGGCTCTGGTTTTATAGATACCTGCTAAATATAATTTTATCTACCTACCCTTAATGTATGGGACAATGGGACCATAAAATTAGAAGTACCTGGTTTTATTCATCAGGTGTACTTTATAAGGGTTATGAATACATGTAATATAAATCCTATAGTGTTAGTTAGTTGAGTTTCAACCACCAGTTGATCGAGAAGTGTTCGTATTTGAGAAATTAAAAAGTTTTTTGTGTAACATGTCGCGAGTTTGTGTAAATAAGCCGGACCATTTTTGTTATATATGTGGTGAAGTGACTTTTGTGAAACAAAACCGTACTCTTAGCCCTTTAATAAAGAAGGCTTACCACTGGGCTGCAAAGTTGGAGACCAGGATAAAAATTGGGCTCCCCATATCAGCTGCAATAAATGTGCGTCCAACATGCGAGGCTGGCTAAGTGGAAAAAAGCGTAAGATGCCTTTCGCTATTTCTATGATTTGGCGTGAACCGAGAGACCACATTACCGACTGCTACTTTTGTTTGACACCTTCCATCAGAAAAGGCCTTTCCGAAAAGAAAAAGTCTGCGATAAAGTATCCAAATTTACAATCCGCCATACGCCCGGTGTCCCATAATGACGAGTTGCCGAGGTGGATTCTCAGGAATATACGCTTGACTCTGATGATGATGAAACGGAATCAAACGGTAGTGTGCCGGAAAATGTCGCCGGTCCATCCACTTCGCAAGATTCAGATTTTGTATGTGAACTTTCCACTTAACAACCCCACAAAATAAGCCAAAGTGAATTAAAAGACCTTATAAGGGATTTGGAATTACCCAAGAAAAAAGCAGAGCTATTAGCCTCACGATTACAACAATGGAATTTACTTCAAGATGAAGTAATAGTTTCAGTGTACCGAAGCCGCCAGAAAAACACCATTTTTTAATATGGAAAACAATTTGGTAGCCTGTAGGGACATTGAGGGACTAATGACAGCTTTAAATGTGGACTATGAATCAAAAGACTGGAGACTTTTCATTGATTCCTCAAAAGTAAGCTGTGTTACTCCATAATGGAAACAAGTTGCCTTCGGTACCAATTGGTCACGCAGTCCACATGAAAGAAACTTATAGTAATTTAAAACTGTTACTGGAGACTATACAGTACGAAAAATATAAATGGCAAATTTGTGGGGATTTGAAAGTTGTGGCGATTTTGCTTGGAATGCAGCTAGGTTATACCAAATACTGTTGCTTCCTCTGCGAATGGGACAGTCGAGCACGGTCGGATCACTACAGAAGGAAAGTTTGGCCTCTTGAGCCAGGAAAGAAAAATGTAACCACAGCGCGCCATTAGTTCCCGCAGAAAAATTTTACTACCACCACTTCATATAAAATTGGGACCCATGAAAATTTTTGTAAAGGCCATGAACAAGGAAGGTCGTGCTTTTAGTTATTTAAAAGAAAAGTTCCCTTCAATCAGTGATGCTAAAATTAAGGAGGGAATATTTGTGGGTCTCCAGATTAGGAAACTCTTCGCAGATGAGCAATTCAATTCCGTACTTGAAGGCAAGGAAAAAGACGCTTGGAATGCCTTTAAAATGGTTGCAATGAATTTTCTGGAAAACTATAAAGACCTGGTTGCCCAACTTCTTTCTTGCTACCAAAACCTAGGGTGCAATATGTCCTTGAAAATTCATTTCTTGGTTTCTCATCTGGATTACTTTCCGGAGAATTGTGGAGCTGTAAGTGACGAACACGGTGAGAGGTTTCACCAGGATATTTCAAACATGGAAAGAAGGTATCAGGGAAAATGGAACTGTGAGATGTTAGCCGACTACTGCTGGTCTATTACGAGGGATAACCCAGAGGCTGCTTACAAAAGGCAGGCTAAGAAGCGTAAACTGAATGACTAAACTTTTAATTTAATGGTAAAAATGTTCTATTAAATTGCTTTTGTTGAATCAACAATATTATTGTTATTTGTATTTTGTATATTCACTGTATATACCTATGAATTAAAATTTTGTAAAAAATAATGCTGATTTTTTTTTGCTAGGCAACCAAAATTTTTTAATAGATATTTTTTAGTTACTTGGGTGTAGTTGAATCTAAAAACTTGGGTTTGTTCAGGAAAGAAAAGAAAAGTTGAAATTTGTTCCCCAGTGTAATTAAAAGTTAGTTAATAACTCAAACTCTGTCAAAAACTGACACTAACTTACATAAAAAATTCTAACTTTTTATTTGGGGCTTACATCATCTTCAAATTTAAAATCTGTGTAGACAAAGGATGAAAAAATGTAATGTAAATAAGACGCCTACAAAATTAAATATCTAATAGAGTCTGCAGAACAGGGCCGCTCATAAGTAAAGAATAAGTACTGAAGCATTTTCTTTGATCACAGTTTAGAATAATTGTCTAAGTCTCGCTGCAAAAACCTAATTTCGTAAGCCTGTCCTGTTTTTAAGTTAAATTAGGTACCATAAAGAGAAAATATTTTTTAAATACCAGTAACCTTTTTCTAATCAGTTAAATGGATATATTTCTATTCTCTTAGTCTAGTTAACAAGTTTAAAAACGTGAAAAATAGAAATTAAGCTTCAAAAAATATGTGCAATAGCTTATTTGATTCGAAATGACGTCTAGAAAAATATTTTTAAGGGCTTATTAGTACATAAAAAAATTCGATTGTTATTGACAAAATAAGAACAATAATAGCAGTTGTTTGGTGTTTTGTTAATAACTTTAAAAATAATGACATACAAGGAATTTTGAAAAAGAGGAGGAAATTTACAATAAAAAAGTCCTGACTCCCGAAACTTTATCTCCATTTATTTTATTTTTTAACGCTGAAAATGGGGCTCTGCGAGGTCGTTTCGACATAGAGGCGTCGTCTTAAAAACCGGCATATCACTTACAATTAATATTTTTTGGTATTAAGTAACAATTTAAAAATTTTAAAAAAATTATGACACAATCTAGACACATAAAAGAAAAGAACATCGGTGGAAAAAAATGTGTGTCGATTTTTTAAAAAGTTACCCCTTAATATTAAAACACATTTATTAAATTATTTAGGTACCTAATAAAATTATGCAGTTTTTTTAAAATTTATTATTTTGTTAATTCGATTTTTTAAATGTGACAATATTTAAACAAAATCTTATTTTATAGTAACTTTAAGAAATCTTATTAATAATAAAATTAACATTTTCTTTGTATAACTTTATTAATTACCTAAATAAGAAGAGCTCCATGAAGCAAAACATTTATAAATTAATTATTTAAACTTTTATGCAGTAATTTATAACTATAGAAATTGGAAAAAAATAAACTGCTGGACATTCAAACGGAATAATTTAACGTAAAATTTTAAAATTAATTCTCTCAAAGACTAGAAAAATATTTTAGTGCGATTTTCGGCAAATTTGGATGCAATAATTTGGACGCAATTATCAGTCTTTATGATTGCCTACATTGCGGCCTTGGTATTAAACTTACATTTTATATACAGAGTGGTAAATATGACGTTGGGAAATTTTGTTGCTCTGCAACTTTTTAAATAAAAGACATTTTTGAATCTTTAAAATTTTTTAATAATCGGATAATTATTTGTGACAAACGGTCTTGGCAGATTTTTAATATTCCTCGTAAATCTGTAAATATGATGTTTTTACTAAAAAGTGACGTTTTAGCGTTGTTACTCTGTATAACACTAAAATGCTTTTAGTCCCATAAACTCCTACTGTTTTACATTTTAAGCAAAGACAATACCTTTTTAATGTTTTGAAAAACTTTTAAAAAACTTTTATGTGAAAAATATATTTATCGAAAACTTTTTCATGGTTCTTGTTTTCTCTTATGCCATAAACTACAGAATTAGCTTTTATAAATTCTAATAGTAAAAATGGTAAACCTGGCAACATGGCAAGTATCAGCAACAAATTGGGTATTCTCCAAAACCCCCAAGTAGTAAATATTGTAAGTTTTGATGAAACCGCCTGTAAAATATGAGACAGTTTCCATACATTACGACAATCCTTTATAGCATATCCAAGTATTGAACAACCATACAATTCAAAGAGCATTATTAAGCAAACCAAGCAACGCAAATAAAAAATAAAAAACTTTTCGGTATTTTGATCCCTTGATTCTAAAAATAATTTTGGAATTTACACAAGTTAATTCTGTAGTTTATGAGATACAAAAACAAGAATTATGAAAAAATTTAAAAACTCTTAAAACATTTACGTTTACACAGATATCTTCTTTTTGCCCACCCTGTAAAAAAGGTATTTAAAACCTTACAAAATCTTGCTTTTTGCTTAAAACGTCATACAGTAGGAGTTAGAGGACTGAAAGTCAGCGTTATACAGGGTGATAACGCTAAAATGTCACTTTTTAGAAAAAAACGTCATATTTTCAGATTTACAAAGAATATTAAAAATTTGCCAAAATTGTTCGTCACAAATGATCATCTGATTATAATAAAATTTTAAAGATTCAAAAATGTCTTTTATTTAAAGAGTTGCAGAACAACAAAATTTTCCAAAAAAACACAACGTTATATTTACCACTCTGTTTATAAGTGGTAAGTTTAATACCAAGACTGCAATATAGGTAATCACAAAGACTAATAATTCCGTCTAAATTTGCCGAAAACCACACTAAAATATTTTTGTAGTCTTTGAGAAAATTTAGTTTTAAATTTACCTTTTTTTATTTAAAACATTTCGTTTGAATCTCCAGCAGTTTATTTAATTACCAGTGTGGTAACGTTTTAAAAAATCGACACACACTTTTTTCACAAAGGTTCTTTCTGTTTAGGTGTCTATATTATGCCATAATTTTTTAAAATTTTTAGATTGTTATTTTATACTATATTTTTTAAAATGATATGGCGGTTTTTAGACCTATGCCGTAAAGACATCGTAAAACCCCAATTTTAGCGTTAAACAAAAATAGAAATAATGTTATAGCGTTTCGGGACTTCTTTATTGGAAATTTCCTCCTTTTAGGATTTTTAAACTTTTTTAAATATCATTATTTTTAAAGGTATTAACTAAGAACTAAACACCTTTTTTATTTTTCCTTTTTGTTAATAACAATCGCAATTTTTATGTGCTAATAACCCCTAAAAAAACATTTTTCTAGACGTTATTCCAAATCGAATGAGCTATCGCACATATTTCTAGAAGCTTTATTTCTATTTTTTACGTTTTTAAGCTTGCTAACTAGACTATCTCCTAACCATTACTTTTCATATGAAGTCACGCTACCAAATAAATCATCCCAACAAAGCTCTATTAACAACCCATTAACCAGGGGCAGAGAATAATAAATCCAAGTTTAAACACCTTTTTACTAATAAGCCAATAAGTAAAAACACTTGTTTCTTCTTTTATGAAATCCCAGACATCCCGCCCTTGCGTGTTCTTCGATTCCCGGCAGTGGTCAATGCATTGTTAGCTTCTATACAGGGTGTCCAGTAATAAATAGTAGGTATACAGATAATCCTCAGATTCCTTATGCCAAAATATACAGGGTCGGCTTTAACTCTAGCAGTTTCAATATCCAATAAAACAAACATTACAAAGCTTACACATATTTTATTGATATTATTTTAAACTACAAATAGGAAATGCAAATTTTTATGACCTAAAAATTATGTTGTCCAAGTGACGTCCCTGACGTTTCTGACATTCTTAATCCGAAGTTGCATGTTTTTAAAAACATGGCGACAAGTTGCTCGCGGAATGGCATTTATTTCCCGCACAATGTTTTGTTAAAGCTGTTCTAATGTGGTTAAATTATCTCCATAGGCCCTTGATTTTAGGTAACCTCACAGAAAATAATCATTTAGAGTAAAATCCGGACTCCGAGGGGGCACTGAATATCACTCCTTTGTAAGATGAGTCTTCCAGGAACAATTTCTTTCAACAAATCTATGGATACTGTGGTAGTGTGGCTCCATCTAGTGGAAACCAAGTCGTAGCATTTTGTACTTCAAATTGATGAAGCGCTGGGACTAAGAATCCCTGTAGCATCTCACAACAGGGGCGTTCATATTTCTGAGAGGGGGCCATAGGCCGAGAAAAAGTATGTGAGGTACCAAAAACAAAAATCTTGGCACCCCTAGAAAGAAACAAAATTTCCAAATTTTTTGAAGAGCAAAAAAAAGTCCCCTCACCTATTTTTATTGTTGTTCTTTATAAAATTACAAAAAAACTCCACGCATTTGAAAAGCAAAAAAAAAGGTCCTTACTTCTCACTTTTCAATTCCATGATCACCCTCACCCCTCGGACCAGCCCTGAGGGGGCATATGTATGAAATACAAAGGATGTGGCATTATAGAGGGGGCATGGCCCTCATGCCCCCCTATGACCGCCCCTGTCTCACAATAGTTATCAGTTCTCACCGTTACAGTAACTCCTCTGTTTCTGTTGAGAATTGTTTACTGACCAAAATTGCCAATAAATGCCATTCCGCGAGCAACTTGTCTCTAAGTTTTTGAAAATATGGGTCACTTGGACAACATAATTTTTAGATTATAAAAATGTACATTATTTGTAGTTTAAAATGATATTAATAAAATATGTGTAAGTTTTGTAATGTTTACTTTAATGAATATTGAAACTGCTTATACAGTTAAGGCCCACCCTGTATATAGGATTTAAGAATAAGGTAAGACCAAGGTATTCTAGTGTAGAGGCTCAAATTTCAAGCCTTTTTGCCAATTAATAAAAAAACTATTGATATTTTTACTCTCTTACTCTCTACTTATTCTTTTTTTATTATTCCTTTATTTGTATATAAAGAGTACACACAATTAATTTCAGAGAATTCAAAGGAAAACATCAATATTTATGAAGTTATGGGTCCTTGAAGTGGAGGGAGAAAAAAGGCTATATTCTTGGCACCATGATTTCTACCTTTGTGGTTATTTGGAAAGTAAAAAATTTACAGATTCTTGAATATTACGGATGTCGTTATTGCATAAACCAACCAAACTAAAAAAACTGTTTTTTTTTTCATAATAAAATAGCGGCTACCCAAAAATACAGATTTTTCTCTAATTTTTAAGCTTTTTCGAATTTTTTAAAAATTAAAAAAATTATAATATATATATTATAAAAAGAATTTCAGTTTTTGTTAGTTCATGCAAAAGAAAAATATTTATTAAATACTCAGGGCAAATTTCAAGCAAATCGGGTAATTAGAACTTAAGATATCGTGGCGACCGTATCGAAAAAGGTAGCTTTGAGAGAAACTTTTTCGTTAATGGTCAAAGCACACTAGTACCCACGGTACGTTAGTATTTAGGCTTTAAGCCTTCGTGGTTTGTCCAAAGATAAAAAAGGCGCTTAGGTCTCGGTACGCTCACCGACCTGTCAAATATTTTACATGCTTTTTAAATAAATTACCTTAAATTACATTTAAATAGTATGTAAAATATTTGACCGGTCGGTGAGCGTACCTAGACCTGAGCGCTCAGTGTGTTTTGACCTTAAGTTTCAGGCAGCGGACCTGATAGCATAGTACATATACCATACGTATTCTTAGGCCGAGTTTATAAATTAAAATTTTATTTTAGTATTAATAATAGTATGAACCTGACTTACATTTAAATTTTTTTGTTGGCTTTTATTAGTTACATTTAACAAAAATAAGTAATGAAACTTGAATAAAAGGAGTTACCGGTTTTAACCTTTTTTTTGGCACATAAGCAATTAATATTTTTCCCTATTTTAGTCTTAAGTTTTTCATTTTAAAGAATTTCGAGGTTGTTTCTTAAGATCAGAAAATTAAATTTGATTTATAAACACTTCAATTTAAATGTATGTACTTGAATCTTGTGACTAATGCTAATACTAATACTAAAATGAAATTTTGATTTAAAAATCTGGCCTTAATCAGCCATCCCAGCTTCATACATGATGTATTATACTAGAAGTAATATGAAAAGAAGAAGAGAGCGAGTTATTTATACGAGTAGCCCGCCCTCCAGACGCATATTTTTACAGTCGTTAAAACAATTCGAATTCATTTTTTAGTTTTGCATATTTTTCTTAATCACATACAAGAAAAAATATCTCAGCATTCGTTAATCATACAGCAAAATTATAAAAGAAAGTTTTTTGGGAAAATTGAATGCTCTAAAAATATCTAATATACTTTTTGACAAATATATTTCAAAGGTATTTAAGATCAAAGATGGAAGAATTTTGGGAAAAATAATTTTTTTTGTTTTGAATTTTGTAATATACTAAAAAGCAGCTATTGACAATTCAGTCTCTAATACTTCTATCAGAAATTAAACGCCCTACAAAAAAGGCCTCTCAAAATTTATAAGTTACAAAAATTAAAATAAATAAGTTTTTTTTCCAAAAACGTTTCAATCGTTGACCTTGAAGACCTTTTCAATGGTTAGATTTATTAAAAAAGTACAAGAGACTTGAGGCTAGCTTTCAGAATTTGTCTTAAATCTAAAATTTTTAATTTTGGGTCGCTATTTCTCATCCTTAAATGTCTTCATTTAATACAGAACTCCTTTAATGCTGACCAAATCATTAATCCTACTAACCAATTAATTTGAGGCGTTAAAAATTTTTGATGACCTTGATATTTTAAACACTCTGTAAAAGTAGGTGTATGGATGACCAATTCGTCACACTTAGTGACCATTTATGACCATTTCGTGACCAACTCGAAGCTGTTTTTTAAACCTCGAATGTCACGTTTTGGGCTACTAAATAGATAGGCTGCCTAGGAACCAATTTTTCAGTGTCAAAAGTAAAAATTAAAATAGTCGTTTTTTTTAACTACCCTAGTGGAGTTATTTAATATTTTTTATTTATTAATTACTAGTAATTTAGGTAGCAATTGCATAAAGTAATACTTTTCTTATTTCCATATTTAATTACCAATATGAAATTTGACAGCATGAGCCGACAGGAGAGTACGGCAAATCCTTTAGCCAAGATACTTTATTTATGTGTTGCATACCCTATTTTATCTACAGTTATAATTTCAATTTCTGCGACGTCCGAATTCATCACTATTATTATTTCTGATCATTTCTCATAAATTTATACGCAAAGTAATAAATTTCAAATTCAGTGACACATGAACTAAAAGCATTAATGGCGGAATTCATGGTAAATTGATCTTTTGGTTTAGTTGAGGTAGCGTTTACTGTTATATTGCATACATTCATGTTAAAATAAATTCTAGTAGGCATTCAAACAAAACACTAATTCAAAGCGCCAACCTGACATTTGTTTAAACAATTTATGTACTAAAATGGAGTAATTTTACTTTTTTATTATTTTGGCACTTCGTATCTCTTCGTATATTATCAACTTTTGAACATAGGCATGTTTGGTTAATATCTTAATATTTAGGAATAAAAAAACCAGGGTTCTTCTGTGTAAAATAGGGGACACCCTGTATAAGACTGTACATGAATGAAAATCAACAAACACGTTAAATTTGGGTGCAGTTCCACTGTACTGTGTATAGCCCACTGCACGAACACGAAACTTGCCCTGCTATACGATCAATCACCCCGAGGCGTGTATTTTATAATTGCGAATTCATTTGCTTAATTTTGGGGGCAGCGGCGGGTTTGATGCATTTATGTTGTAAAATTTAACGCACTACGATTTATAAGCTCATATTTCCCAAATTGTTAGATAGAATCACTTTAAATGTATTCAATTTTTAAAGGTCTTTAAAATGTCTTTTTAATGTTGATAAACTATGCGGGGTTTTTATTTTAAAAATCCCATTTTATTATCGAAATCCTGACGATGGCTATATTTCTGAAACTATTACAAATTTAATATCTTAAATGTGGTATTTTTTACATATTTTAAAATGAACTTCTTTTTGGTGATAAAATATACAGGGTGTTCCATTAAAAAAAAACAACTTTCAGTTTTTACTTTAAAATATAAGTCAATGGAAAAAATTAAGGTATGCCACTGGATTTAACGTTAAAATCCCTAAAAATTTTCTATTCACATATTTTTCTATCGTTAATTTCAAGCAAGTAACAAGTGCCTGGCCAAATTGACAAAATTTGAAAAATACTATGTACCTATTTTCAAAACAAATTAAGTTAATCATGATTTATTTTTACCACTGACTTTCTTTTAAAAATCAAAATCGAGATTGCGGAATCAGATTTGTCTCCTCTTTTAGTTTTTGCTATCCCCTTCCTAATAACACATAGTGTTTAGAAAACGTACGTTTTAGGTACACTTTAGGTCTGAACGTTCCAGACTAAAAAAAAGCGTTTTCAAAACGTTTTATACAGTGCATTCCAATTCAAACGAGCCACCCCCATAATTTGGTTATTTGTACACTTATAAAAAATCCTAAAACACGTAAATTTTTATTTTTAGGGGGACACATTTTTGTATCAAAATTTACTTATATAAGGCTATCCCGTCCCCCACCAACACAAACGTCAAAAAGTTTAAATGGGAAGGGGGTCAAGTGGTACATCATTTTAAAGCTCCTGACGAGTACTTTATAACCCTAGAATATAAAGTCAATATCTTTACCTACTAAAAAATGGCGGTACTTTAAGAATTAACAAATTACCTGATTGGGATGGGCTAATTTCAGAAACTAATAAAGTAAGATGTACTTAATCTGGTATTTTTTTAAAGCCTTTTTAAAGATCTTTTTATTGGTAATATATTATACAGGGTGCTTTATAAGAAAAATATACACTTTTTGTCCTAACCTGTATATTATAACTAGTATTACCATTAAAAGATTTACAAAAGCTTTAAGAAAATATCACATTAGGTACATTTAACTTTATTAGTTTCGGAAATACGGCTATTGCAATCAGGTATTTAGGTAATATTTAAAGTTCCGCCATTTTGTAGTAGGTAAAGATATTTACTTTATAGTCTAGGGTTATAAATTCTTCGTTAGGGGCTTTAAAATTATGTACCATTTGACCCCCTTTCCCATTTAAACTTTTTGACATTTGTGTTTGTGAGAGGAAGAAATAACCCTAATTTAAAGCTAAATTGGTACTCAATATTTAATTTCCACCTCCTAAAACCCCATTTTTCTATTTATTTTACCCATTTTTTAATAAAATTGTAAAGCCTCACTTTCAATTGCAGTAGAAAATTGAGGTTTTAAGAGGTAGAAATCAAATATTGAGTATCAATTTAGCTTTAAATCAAGAATTGTTTGCAAAAAGGAGGGAAAAATAGTGAATTTAGGTTAGTTCTGGTTATCAAGTCTGATGACGAATATCTCGAGAACAAAGCGTGTCCGAGGAAAATTCTTTCAGATGCGTAATTAGCGACCCAAAAAACCCTTATACCAAATTTCATTAAAACCGGCGATGCGTTCGGTTGGTAAGCAATTACCAAATTTGGCAATACTATGACAACGTTTTTATACGTCACTAAAAACGTTTAGTAAACGATACAAAAAAAGGTTTTTAAAACGTTGTTTTTGCTGACACAAAAGTTTTAAAAAACGTTTAAAGAACATTCACGAACGTTTGAGAACGTTTATCGTACGTTACCCAAAATCTACTTGAATGTTTTATAAACGTTTATAAAACCAACTTGTGTTATAAGGGCTGCAAGGTCAACGAAAAGGCGCCACCCTGTACAAGCTTAAACTAATACCCCCGCGCACTGTCGACAGAGACAATAAACTACTACGCTTATATGCCAAATCTTTCTCATAAAATATTTTTGGAGTTTTTGTTCTCGCCTACACCCTACACCGTACTGATGAGAACCAAAATGGTTCGAAACCCGTCTGCGGTTGGTGATCTCAAATAACTCCAAAGAAAAACTTTTGGCTAGTGTGAAAATCTGCAACGCCAGATCGAACAGTGTTCCGACGGATATTACCTTGCAGTGCAAGAAAATAACAAGCAGTAAGGAGCTTTAGCTCTCCTTTATTTCTGTGTAATGATTTCGACTGCTTGTCAAGAATACCTATTTTTACAAGTTAATGATCTTGCCTTTATTACAACCAATCCTAGATTTTCTGTACAATTTCTAAGCCCGATTTAAAAATAAAAACGGAGCTGCAAATATCTCTTTCAAACACCACTTAGCAAAACTTTGATCCAGTTTAATGTCTGAAAAACACAATCATGTTCGCTGCCTTTAATTGCCTATACTTCTCATTTACTTACAAGCTGCACGGTTTTTAAAAATAGACAAAAGCATATTTTGTCCATAAGTACGCCACTGGATATTATGAAGGACGAAGTCTGCACGGGCCTACACGGGGCCTACACGGGCGAATTTATAGCCAGTCATCAGGGGAATTTCGCCATACATACCCACCCTTAATTATAAAACATATTATTACCTTTTTGCCAATAATACCCAGTTAAGTATTTGAAGCAGTTAGTTCTTAATTAATGCAAAAAGTAAAAAGATTTTATTCAAAGACTTTTAAAGGGCGGGTAACTGTTGAACATTTGTCTAAAAAGAAATTTAGGCCTATTTTTTGGCATACACTGTCTAAATACAGGGTGTCTGGATGTAAGCAATCTCTTTGATTCATATAGAACACCTAAAAATAATATGACCAGTTCCCATAACCTTTTTTTCTAGAGCTCCTTTTTACTGAGATATGTGCCCTTAAGAACGCTACTAAAAAATAGGTTGTTCTTGAATAACTTTAAAAGTGTTTTGTATAATAACATATTTTTTATTATGGCATATATTACTAAGGACTCCTTTAAATGGTGCTCTCTTAGAACATTTGCATTCATTAAGGCGCCAGAGTGGGGCTTACCCTTATACAATAGTGCTAATTATTTTTACACCCTGTATATTAGAAAAATAATAGTAGTATTTTTGGATAGCCTAAACCTTTACCTAAAAAACGGTGCTCTTGGTTGATATCGACAAACTAAAGCGTTTTCGAGAAAAACAATATTTTGCTGTTGGGTGAACGTTGCATTAAATAATTTTGTGTCAGTTTAAGGCTGCCTCTAAATTTATGCATTCTCTAGCTCTAATTATCAAAATTCTGGAACCCCCTCAAATGCTGAATCACTAATTTTTATTGCGATGAAAATAAAAAAATCGTTTTTGAAAAGTTTAGTGTTAATTGCAACACCTAATGTTTTTTAGACATTTCCACAAGAAAAAAATTGTTTTGGTCGAAAATGATTTAATTTATCGATAATAAACAAGAACACTTTTTTAGTAAGGGTCCAAGCTATTCAAAATTATTAGTTTTATTTCATTATTATACAGGGTGTAAAAATAAGTAGCAGTATTGTGTAGGGGTAAGTTTATCCCTGGCGCCCTAATAAATGTATATATTTTAGAGGGTACCATTTTAAAAAGTCTTTAGTAATATCTGTCATATCAAAAGTTATTTCATTATACCAAGTATTATTAAAGTTATTTTAGGAAAATCAGCGACGTCCTTTAAGGGCACATAACTCAGTAAAGAGTCATATTATTTTCATGTGTTCTATATGAATTCGAGAGTTGCTCACATACTCCCGGACACCCCGTATACTAATTCGGAGTCGTAGATAACAAAAACACATTATCTTTTTAATATTTAAGGATTTTTAAAAAGACGTTTTTTAAACATTTTTAAAATTGCAAATATTTTGTGAAAAAACTGTTTAATCTAATTTTGCACAAAAAGCCTAAATATACCAGTGTAGGGTCAAAAAAATAACATGCACATTATCTTTTTAAAAATTGAAGATTTTGTTTTTTTTTTAAAGAGATTGTTTATATAAGTCCAAGACCAGAAAATGGCCCTTATTAGCCTTACAGGTAATACTATAGGGGATAATAAATATTCATTGGCCATAAGGACAAAACGTAGACTAATAGGTCAATGTAATACCATAATTGGATTAAGTGTAAAAAAAAGAAATTAATTAAATTATTTTGTGTGTTTTAAAATACACCATGTTATGTATGTAGTTTTATTTCCTATCTGGGCCCGACTTTTAAATTAGGAAGAAGAAATTTCTGAAGGAAAGGTTTTTCCTCTCTTTTTCAGTTGCCTACTTTGTAATGTAAAAGAAAGAGGCAAACAAAACACCTTTTCCATCAGAAATTTCTACCCCCAAGTCAGAAATCGGTGCCCTGGTATAACTTACTTACTTACCTCTTAAGTTTTTATTGTTTATCGTACAAAACAAATAATAAAAATATTGTTTTGTTCAATTAATTTTTAAGATCCGCATTTGTCATATTATTCTTTAATATACCTATAAAGAGCTTCAACAAAATCTTTGTAGGTGTCAAACGTGTCTCCCAGTTTCATTTATGTTTATTGATCAATAAAAAATATATCTAATATTTAATAATAAAACCACAATTAAACCAAGCAATTACGGCACAGTAAAATAAATAATTATTAAGTTTAGGTTAACTATTATTCGGTGGTTTTTATTAGTTTTTATAAGCATAGCCGCCAGACGGTGCCATCTACCGATAAAATAAGTAAAAACCTTTGGTTATAACAAATTAATTTAGATTTTCGGCGGTTTTCATATACGTAAATATTTCAACCCGCCGGACGGAAGTTCTCTTCTTATAATTAAGCAATGCCACCAGTAGTCGTTTTGTCAGTGCCTTTTATTAAATTGTTTTTTTTTAAATATTTAATATCCAGGAAACACTTCCTTTTGGAAGCACATAAATGAGTTTTCTGAACCAAGTCATATTTTGTTTCAGCATTATTATTTTTAATTTTAACAGAATAAAAAAACCTTTTGAAATAATATCCTTTTTTGAAATTCAATTAAAAAATACAGCAGAGTTTCTCCAAAATCTGAAGGCGATAACAACTGATGAAATTACACCGAAATAGGATATTCAAAAAATCAAAATAAAGGAAACAAAATACTTCTGGACAAATCCCAACATAAATACGTTGCTTTTACACTAACATCCTTGTATAACCCGGGTAAATTGGCTGAGTCTGTAGTGTGGGACAAAATTCTATCAGGCATCCGAATCTCCTGGGACCTCTTTTCTACTTAAATTGAAGAAGTATAAGGTCAGCACGTCCAATAGTCACTAAAAATTACCATATTTTGCGAATTTTACACGATTCCGCTTTACCATGTTCTTTATAATGCTAATTCGGCAATATGTAAATTAATAGGATCATTCTTATTATCCGGATTTATAATTTTAAATACAGGGTAACCAACTATACAGGGTGTCGAACAAGGAACTGCTGCGATCGACTCCTCGAAAAGTAGGCCTTGGAACACTTTGAAAATTTGATATCATTATAAAGTCCGTAGGGGACATACGACTAAAATATTTTGACAGTTCTAGCACTTTCGGTTATACCGAAAGTTAATGTCAACTTTTTTTATTTATTTCTTAAATTCTACGTAAAATTAGAAACATACGTACAAGTTTAACCGTTTTTGATCTTTTTCAAAGACCACTAACAACAATTGTCTTTGCTTTTTTACATACCAACCATTTTTTGGTACCTGGTACCCGCCAAAGCCACTATGTGTCAAACTTCATACTCTTCCATCGGTTCTACGTATGTTGGGTACATACGCTGCCAAGCTTTCAGCTTTTACAAAATGACGAAAGTCTGCCTCTCACGGGCTCTTGGACTCTAAGTGTTGTTCCGGACTTGAACACAACACTTAGGATCATCTTGACGAGAACCCAACCTAACACTACTTAACAGGAGAAGAAATATATCAGGTAACATGTGAATTTGGGGTGTAAGAATCTTAGAAAAGTTTTAGACCCAACTGCAAAACCCTGATACATTTTTGGGTATTAAAAAGTTTTATAAATAGTAGTACCTACAAATATTTAATAAAAATTTTATTTTAGGAAAAGATTATACAGGTCAACAAATAAAAAAAAATGTTTTTGTGCCGAGATATCGTTGGTAGTTTTGCATCAGGTGTGCACAACACTAAAAATATAAACTTTTTTTCCTTCGTGTAGTTATTTTGTCTACCTTCATTTTTTAAATTTACTAGTAATATTTCTTTGGGGGCACAGTTTAAAGTCTTGTCAGTACATTTCTATAAATAAATTGATTTTGATATCAGGTCTTCGTCTCGAAAAAGTTGTCTTAATAAGCCAAATGCTTTTTGTTCCATTTGTGGGAAATAGACAGTTTAGAAATTTAGGAAACCTATAATAGATTTTATAAAAGGGCATATTTTTCCTACTTTAAGTTGTAAATTTTAAACGAAGACAAGCCATGAATACCTTAAATTGTTTGTAAAATGTGCTATGAACACTTGAGACAGTGGGTCAGTGGTAAAACAAGCCGTATGAGGTTCGGAGCGCCAATGCAATGGAGAGAACAAAAAAATCACATCGAGGAGTGCTATTTCTGCTGTGTTGATTTGCAGGGTGTTGATGCTAAAAAAATGATTTATCCAGACTTACAATCGGCTAGAAGACCCTTACCACAGTGGCGATGCCAGCCTTTTGGTTTAGGAGTGGCCAAGGGGGGTGGCAATTTTTTTTTGGATATGAAATTTTTAGAGACCAAAAAGAAAAAAACTGGTCCATATTCTACTGTTATGTTATTTCCTGTTCAGCACTAATTTTGAAGTGTAAAAAAATATTCTTTTTTTAAATTTCTAAATATTCAACTCTAATGTTGTTTAGTTTCCCTCTTATGTTCCACTTTACAGAGGATGGCCCTCAATTTTTCAGAGGTGGCCGGGCCACCCCTGGTCCCCACTAGCGTCGCCACTGCCTTACCAAATTTAAATGAAGTACCTGTTCCAACATTTTGTTCTTCCCACGCAATATTGATATCGAAGAAATAGCTTCTACAGAGCCAAAATTGTTTACCCAAAAAAACTAACCAGAACTAACCAGAACTAACCAGAACTAACCAAAATTGTTTACCCAAAAAAACTTAATGATTTAATAGGAGATCTTAAACTTCCTAACGAATCTGCAGAATTGTTGGCTTCAGGTACAAAAGTGACATTCTATCGTACAGGAGAGCAAGACTTGCTACCATTTTTTAATTCGAAAAATGATATTGTTTTTTGTTCGGATATACAAGGCTTTCTTCTAAAAATGGGTCTTTCCAAATACCAACCAAATGAATGGCGTTTCTTCATAGACAGCTCTAAACAAAGCTTTGAGTGTGCCGTTTTACATAATGGCAACCAAGTTCCCATTGCTCATTCAACCAAATAAAAGAAAGAATATTAAAATATCAATTGTTCTGGACAAAATCAAATATAACGAACACAAATGAAGCATTTGTGTAGATCTAAAGATGGCTAACTTCTTGTTGGGACAGCAAAGTGGATACACCAGATACCTACCCATGTTTTTACTGTCTGTGGAATAGTTGTGCCAAGGATCAACACTGGACAAAAAGAAATTGGCCTGTATGTGAGATATTGGAGGTGAAAAAGCTAAATGTAATAAACCCACCTTTGGTTAGAAGAGACAAAATCATTTTGCCCCCTACATATTAAACTAGGTTTAACGAAACAATTCGTGAAGGCGTTAGATAAAAATGGGCATTGTTTTTCTCATATAAACAAGAACTTGTCTGATATTAATAAAAGATAGAAGAAAAGTAGTCAATTGACTACTCTAAGATTGTTAACAACATGCTAAAGAATTTTAAAAACTTAGGATGTAACATGTCAATTAAAGTGCACTATCTTCACAGTAATCTTGACCAATTCCCAGAGAATCTTGGATCCTATAGCGAAGAACAAGGGGAGCGGTTTCACCAGGACCTAAAAACTATGGATAAAGGTGTTAAGGCCGCCGGTGGGATCAGCATATATTGTGGCTGACTACTGCTAGGGAATACAACGTGATTGAGTCGCGAAAAACGAAGTTTTTGTGTACATAACAATATACCAAATCCTGTTTTTGATGTAAATATTTTTATTTCTGTACAAATAAAAATATAAAAACTACACGTAGAAGTCAATATTTTTCTATTTATGTAACTAGAAGGCCCTTAGTTAAAAAAATATAACAATTTCTTTGCACCAAAACCTCTGTTGAACAGTGGTATGTATCTTTCTGGAAATCTGCTGATTTAGGACAACTTGTATAAAATTTTATATACCTATTAAAAAGTAATTCTTAACTGGTTTTGGGCAGTTTATTTAAAGCTTTTAAAATGTCTGCAAGTGTTTAAAGCTGACAAAATTCATTTTCACACAGATGTCTCCTATTTTCAGGAATTTTAAAACCTTAACTTGAAGGATATGTTTACTTTAGATGTTGCCACTTTATCGGTGTTTTTCAGTGCGTCTGTAAACACTCATAATTTATGACTTTTTACATTTAATGATTCAGAGTCCGACATTTAAAATCCAATTTAACTTGTTTTTAAGTGTTACATTGGAAAATATGCTTTAGGAAGTTAAATTTCAGCATAAATTTTAATATTTAACGAGTTGTGCTACTTTAAAAACTCTATTGGCAATTTTTGCCAATGCGTGGAAAGGAGAGGGTCTAGAGCGAGACAACCTTTGTTTATGTTTATGTTATTATAAGGTCAACCTTAGCCGGTGGAGTATTGTTCTTAGTTTTCCCAAATTTTTTTTTTTTTAACACGCTTTTATTAACTTGGGTTGTAACTATCTATCTGGCTGCCTATGTAACGGAATCTTTGAGCCTAATTTTAACCAACTTCCAGCTATTCGATTTCTTTGAAACTTTGCACACGTATTAAGGACCCATGACAATGCAATAATCTGCAAACAGTATCCCTTTATCTTTTTTTTTAATCGCCGGGAAAAAAATTCCATTATATTATAAAAACAACACCTAGGATGCCATCTGTTGGAAAAATTTCAAACTTTGCTATTAAATGAAGAAGAAATTTTTTAGTGGATTGCAAAAATGTTGGCAACGGTCCAAACATTGCCTGGATTGCCATCTGTTGGCAAAATTTGAAACTTTGCTACTTAATGAAGAAGACATTTTTTAGTGAGTTGCAATCTTTTGCAAATTTTAAAATTTGCTACCATTGTCATTTCATAGGGGGCTGGTTATTTTCTTTTTGCTGCTTAATTAAATAGTATGTTCTAATTTACTGTTATATTAAGAATTTTGTGCAATATAACGAACTAAAAAATGAAAAATAATTAATAGTTTAAAAAAACTAAAAAATCACGCTTTTATATGCAACCGAACTAAAAATTAAAAAATAATTTTTCATTAAAAAAATATTTTCACTTCATAGTAAAAAGCGTGGGGTGCATTTTACTATGTTTTCATAACTTTTCCATCATAGATATTGGCAAATATAATAATTATAACATTTAATATATTAAGCACTCCACGCTTTTTACTATGAAGTGAAAATATTTTTTTAATGAAAAATTATTTTTTAATTTTTAGTTCGGTTGCATAAATAATTATTAACTTAAGCTCCGAAAAGTTCTATTTTAAATTTGTAGTCAATTACAGTTTAAAACTTCCTTTGTTTTAAGTGTCTTATTTTGTTGTTTCTCGACGAATAGAAAAGAACATACTAAAATAAAATTTTACCTAGACAAGCAACAGCGTGTCAAGCAAAGTTCAAGCAAGAAACTGGCTACAGCGCACTGTTCTAGACAAGGGGTAGCGTGTTAAGCCAAGTTCCAGCAAAGGAATTGGCTACAAAGCTTTGTGTAATATTACACAAACCACGTTGTGCCAATTTTTACCCCTTCATTACTTAAAACCTATTTAACATAAACAAATGAAACTACTTGTGTTTATTTACATATATTTATAAGGACATTTAAAAGCCCAAATTTCATGAAGATAGCTCAAACTGTTATAAATATATGAAGGTCCAAAAGTCGTCAATTTCCACTGACTGACTGACATATAGATCAAAAACCTAACCCACTTCCACGTAATTTTATGTAAGCGTAGAAAAAGTCTTAAAAACAAAAAAAAGTTAAAAAATAGGAAGGTTAGGAGGAGTACCCATCATAGATAATCCACATTTAGGTCCGCAGTGGCTAAAAGCATTCTTTGAATTTTTACGACCTTGCGCAGTAATAAATCGGGGGTGTACGAACTTGCGTACCTAAAAGCCAGGCAGAAATTAATACCGTGCTCCTCGTACACGGTCTTTAGCTAACATAATTTAAATATGCTTCTAATGGGAAACCCAGACAAGGCGTTGATAAATTCTTTTCGATAATGCGAATAGTTTGTTTAGCGCCCGCGCGTCCACCCCTCGGAATGACTGGTACCCAAGCACGCAAATACATTTTTTCGCCCATAAAGAGTAATTTTTGTTTCGCGCAGGCAATAACATTGGCAATTTAATTAGGTCAAAAAGTAAGTGGCGTTCCCATACAAAAACTTTTAATACGCACTAATAAACAACCGTTAACAAGATCGTTATATCGCCCGGACTGGCTAATTTAAGCATAAACAGGAAGCGTGTTAAAAAGGTAGAAAATGTAGACAATAGCATAAAAAGATAAACTGTGCAGCGAAAATGCAAGAAAAAATATTAAGTCTAAATACCTGCCTAGTTTTCTTTACTAAAATTAATAATAACCCACCAAAAACATAAATGTAAAAAAGGTGAGCCGAGTTCAATATTAAAATTATGCTTGGCTGTGGGCTTCGCCGCAAAAAGAACGAAGATCAAAATGAGTGCCAAGTTCTGTACAAAATACAAATATGTATGAGATCCTAAAATCGGTAAATTTGACTTGGCCAGTTTCTATCAAAATTAAACATATATTTAAATAAGTTGAATAACTTTACAAAATGACTCATGTAATGAAAACTGGCCAAATCTAATCTAACTTACTTAAATATTTTTATATGTACATATTCGGGTTTTGTACAGAACTTGGCACTTATGTATTCTATTTTTATGCATCCTTTTTGCGGTGAAGCCCACAGCCAAGCAAAATATTTTTTCATATTTATGTTTTTGGTGGAATTATTTACCACATTTAAGCAGTCCGCGGGTTTTTGTCGCTTCTTGCTAGTGTCTAAAACATTGAGCGGCGATAAACGATAAGAGTGGCACCCAAAATTACCTTTGTATGACAGTAATATAAGGCCGCATGCATCTCGCAACGCCTTAGTCACAAAAATGAAAACCGTATTTATACGCCTACTATACTAGTTTATGTTCTAATTAATGTTACACACCCCTCGCTTCTTAATTTGTACCCTCATATTTTTAATAACTGCTCACATTAATAAAAACCACAAGACTGATTGTATCTCCACTCCCCCTTTTTAAAATGCTGTAATTCTTCGGAACTATTTAAAGAATATACGCGTACTCTTACATAGTCATCCATTATTTCCCCTTAAAGTTCATAGGGTGCCAGCATATTTTTAGAGTCATCTACGAAGAAAGTTTTTTTCGTTCATGGTTGTTTTGTGAGCTATTTAATGTCTTAATGAAGTGTGACTTAGGCGAAGGTTGTCACCGAAAACATTCCTATAATGATTATAAGGAATGTTGCTTTTAAGAGTAATTTTTTTGGTTTTTTACCAACACCAAAAATAAATCATTGTTTTTCCATTCAGTTGCTATTTTTTTTATTGGTATTATCCATTCATAAACCAAAGGTTACTAAAAGGTGCATTTGTGACGCTGTATTTTGGATTAAGAGAGCACCCAAGATTTTTTTAATGACTTCCAAATGCCCTTATGCACGAAAAAATTTCAATTACAAAAAATATATTTAATTACAAGTTAACTCGTGCTAGGCGATGTATTGAGTGTATCTTTGAAATAATATCACATAAATGGAGGATATTTCATCAGACAATAAATGCTACTGAATGTTTCACACAAAAAATCCTGATGTATTTTGCACAATTTTGTTTGTATCAGAGATGGTTTTCGGTTTAAAAATACCTTAACAGGTCATGGATTAAAGAATATTATAGACAAGACAAAATTTTATTACAAATACTACGAGAGATATTTTTGCAAATTATTTTATAAGCGATGGATAAGTTCCTAGACAAGACAAAAAAATACAGTATAACTAAATTTTAAAAGTGTACTTTCAAAATAAAATATTTACAATATACCTATATAAACACAGACCGGTTAATTTTTTCTCGTCTCCTAGGTCCGCAAAATTAGTAATTAAGGCCAAAGCCATATTCTTCCAAGACCCTTGCAGCTCGATTTTTATAGTTATTATCCGAAATATTCCAAAGATTTTTTAATTAACTAAACTTAACAACAATAACAATAATTCGGAATCAAGTGTCTTTATACCGGCTACTTGTTATAAACTAAAAGAAACGGCTACTCTGCATGCCGCGCACAACAAACGCGCGGCGTATCATAAGAAAAGTACATATACTAGCTATGCCCTTACGCACAGCGTTGCTCCGTCAAGCCTGCGGGCCAGGCGTAAGCTCGCGCTATAAATTTCACGCCAGCAGACAAAAAATTACTAACGCGCCTTTATGTGAAAGTTTACATAACTTTTAATGCAAATCTATTGTCAGGCGTAGGGTGTATGGCGGCGTTTCGTACGCGCCCCATGTGAAACGGGACTAAACATTTTTATACACTGGCCCCAAAAAAATTTAAAGAGCATAAAAAAAGTTCTTCAGCTTTACAAATCTATCTTTTCCATACATTTTCTCTTGTATCTTTATGCCACGCTTTTTAACGATTACCAAATTTTAGCTCTTAATTTTAAAATTTACCCAGCCCCCGCTACAGCCTTACAGTTTTAAATGGGATTAATATGGGAAAAGTTCTGTTATTACTTTGGATTTTTAGGTTATGCACTTACGAACGAATTATACCGGCACATGATAATTCTTAATTTAAAAAACGAAAATAAAAAATTTAACTCCCTCCAAACAACGCGTCATATGATTTTTGGCTAACTTAATTGGTTTAATAGTTATTTGATGTCAAAATTATTAAATAATAAAAAGTAGAGTACCTTTATTTTTAAAAATAGGACAAAATTGTATAAGTAAATGTTGTAGAGAATTAAATTCTATGTCAAAAATTTAAAGTTTAGGAATAATTGTAAATTTTTTTGCTATTTTTACATTTTGCATTCACATTTTTTAAAATACTTGGCTTAAGGCATCAAATTAAATAAATATATATATATATATATATATATATATATATATATATATATATATATATATATATATATATATATATAATTTTCTTTTAAATGTTGTTCCCTCTTGGCCATTATTTAAGTTGTAATGCGTAATGTAAAAAATTGACAGTTACATTTCATTTTACTCTCATGTTCTAACTTCAAATGTTGACATAAAATTCAATTCTTTACAACATTTACTGATACAGTTTTGTTTTATTTAAAAAAAATGTAGTTAGTTTCTGGGCCTTTTTCATATTTTTAGTTATAGCTGGCCCTGTATAATACCAATTGAAGTAAAATTTTGTATTTATTAGTTTTGAACCATGCGACCATTTTTCCGAAATTTCGCTTTAAAATTCAAACATTTTTGGTCCACTTTTCCTCTTGTAACACCTATCCTGAAACATATTGTATATCACCGACGAAACGACACAAAATACTTATAAAAGGTCGTTGACAATACTGTCTTTGGGCAAAACCTTGTACAATATGTCTTTAGTTATGGTTAATGACTAAAGTTTAGTACTAAAATTTAAAGCCGATAAATCAGCGAACCCTTAAGATATTACTATTAAAGCCAAACAGTTTAAAGTTGGGTGTCTTTAGCAGCTTGTTTTACCGAATTTATTGCACATTTCAACAGGTACTTAAGTGGAAATTATTTAGTTTTTGCGAGGTGTATTTTCTTAAATTTTAGTTCAGTTATTTACCAGGTAGTTTTATAATTTTTTACCAGATTGAACCCCGTTAAATTCAACGAGTTTTCAACAGTTATTAGCAAATTAAGCGCCTCTATCAGATGCTTTTAAACTCTTCTAGTGCACTATGACATTTGTTTGTCATATTTTGCTTAATGTTGTTGTAGTTAGTTTTGAAAAAAATATTAGATAATGTCTGTAAATATAATAAATATTTTATAAAGATAGATTGAACCAGTCGAATTCGGACAGGAAATAGTGTAGCTTTCTGATTGTAAAAGAATTTTCATGTTCAGTATTTACGAAAATTAGCCCTTATAATGAAATAATAAAAGTTACAAACTTTAACTTCTTATTTACTATTATAATATGAGTATAATTGAATATCGAGGAAAAAATCTACCAAAAACAGGTAAATTTGTTCCTTTTTTTATCTATTTTTATATAGAAGTGACAGGCGAGCATTCTACCACTGGACCCCGGTGCTTATACATATAGTAACAAACCTAATCTCTTTATACTATTAATATAGATTGATATACATATCTCATTATTTTTCTCTGAAATTTTCACTTAGTAATGGTGATAAGATGAACCCATAGCCATGCCAGAAGTTTGTTTATAGAACTCAGAGTTATACTGAAAATATGTTGTTTTTATAAAAAACGTTAATAACTGAAGAAATATGTTGTTAAAACAACATATTTTTAATATAACTTTGATTTCCTTAAACAAACTTATTGCATGGCTATGGGTTTACCATTATTACCATTACTAAGTAATATTAAATTATCACTGTTAACCTTTAGTTTGGTGAATATATGTATAGATGACATTTTTCTCTATTTATCAACATGATAAACACTGTTAAAAAATATTTTTAACACAAATTAACTCACAAGAACCAACTATTAAATTTACTCTAGAAAAGAAAACAACTCACCTTTTCTTGACATTCTAATAAAAAAGACTTAAACAATTTTAAAACAAAAATATAAAGAAAACCTACACATACAAATAGATACTTAAATTTTAACTCAAATCACCCAATAATGGTCAAAAGGGTGTTGTGAAAGGTCTATTTGATAGAATAAAAATAATTTGTTCTAATCAAAATATAAACACTGAAAAGAACTTTTTAAATAATCTCCTGATTTTATTAACAAAATTTTCCATAAATTTGATAATCAAAACCAAAGGCAAATTCAAAATAGACCTACTTATTACAATTTTTTTTTACCATACATTTCCGGCCTATTAAATAAAATTTAACGAATAGAAAATAAATTTAATATTCACACAATCTTTTAAACACAAAACACTATAAGATCTCAATTAACAAAAACAAAATCATACAACATAAATGAAAGTACAATAAATGTCATCTATAAAATACCTTGTGAATGTGATAAATTTTATATAGGCGAAACTTGTAAACCATTACCCTAAACGCATAAAAGAACACAAAACATAAATAAAAAACACAAAATTTCACAAATCTAAAATTTGTCAACACGCAATTGAAAACAATCACAGAATAAATTGGAATGCTTTAAGCATTCCAGCAAAGGAAACTTGTTCTAAAAAAACGCAAGAATTAAAGGAAGTGCGTATATATTATTAAATAAAGATAATTGTGTAGCATCAATATCTGTTAATTTAAGTACCTAACACATGGGTAACTTTGCTAGATGCTGAAGTCTCTTCAGGAAATCTCAAAATTAACTAACATAACTTTTTGTAATATAAATAGTAAATACACCAGCATCCAGTTGTATGTCACTATGACACTATAACCAAACAAACATTTTTGAAATTTAATGTCAAAGGTATTTCAGAATTTTCTAAAAGGCTAAAAATTTTAAACCTAAACAATAGGTAATTTTTATTTAATTTTATCTTGACCACGATGGCAGACTTACCAGCGAAACGTCGATTTTCTTGTTTTTTAGATACTTATTTTAATTTTTTTGGTTTTTATTCTGACCTAACATTTTTTGCTGTAAAAGCTTTAAAAAAAAATTATCCGGTGGCGTTCGAACAAGAATTGTATTGAATCTTTTAAAGAAAAAAATAGTACGCCACTGCTTTTTCTTCAAATCAATATTATTTTCGAAAATGTGATGGTTACTTTGGTCTCTTGATATTTTTCCGTACGGCAAACGGTTTTCGCTTAAAAAAAAATTAAAGCCATTTTGTTGCATGGCAAAAAGCTTAAATCTGATTTGTAATGGGTCAAATGCTTACATTACTGCAATTTTAATGTCATTAAAAAGTTTAGGAAGCTATTACACAGTCAAAACCCAATTTTAAAAATAACCATATCAGATTTTAGAAATTAATGGCTTCTATTTTTTAATCGAAAAATTAACCCCAAAGTAAATCAGTATTTTAAAAATAATATTGATTGAAAAAAACAGTTGCGTACTATTTTTTCTCTAAAAAAATTATTACAAATTCTGTTTGAACGCCACTGGTTATTTTCTTTTAACTTTTACAGCAGAAAATGTAATGTCATGATTCAAAGAAGTGTACTAAATGTTGTGAATATATCTAGAGTGGTAGGAAAGTTATGATAAAAATTTTTAGTGATTTTTTTTCTTAAAATTTTAACACCCTGTATGTGGGAGAGAAAGCATTTACGGACATAATATTATTTTGTTATTTTTTTACAAGCAAAATATAACCTAAAAAAATAACCCTCTATACATTTATGCTAATGGGATTGCTGAACTTGACACACACTGACGGCTCGTAATATCAATCTTTTCATTCGTAAAGAAAGTATCATTTTATGCACTTGCAACATAAGTGGCTATTTCTTTACAAATTTTTTATTGCATCTTTTAGGAATCTCTTTTTTGGGTAATTCAACTAGACTAAAAATCAAAGCTTGAAAATATTCCCGAATCCACAAATATCCTTCTATCATCCTTTGTCCTAAACGCCTGGAATAAGAATGCAATTTTCTGTGACACTTCTGTGCGGAAGAAGTCTCTTGAATCTTTGAAAATTATTCTTGCATTTTTGTGGATTTTATTTTCTTGTTCTAGTTCAACGGAGCCAAAGGGTGGTCTGTGGAGAATATCTTTTAGATCCAGTACGTATGATATTTATAGTTGCCAGATACTAAAATAACGGTTTGTTTCGATACTGAACAAATTTATACAGAAGGGTTCACTGTAGTAGAAACTTTAATCTAAACATATTTCTTTTAGTCAACACTGTTCAAATATATATATTTTTTATCTTAGAACAGCAAAAAAGGCTTAAAGCCTAAAGGTCAATTTCCATTATGCGTCCCGTTTACCCCCATATCCGTCACTTTTTCTTTGCATCACATATTATTACACGCAAATCATATACTCAGTGGCGACTCATGAGCTTTTTGGTAGGAAGACACAAGCCAAAAAATTAATATTAATAAAATGTATTTTAAGCTTACCCTTTATTTAACAAGAAAGTCATTCGCTTATTTTTAGTAATTGTTTATTTATCGGACACCACGCCAATTTTGATGATTTTTGGCATATGAAGGTTTTTGGGGCTCTGATACCGAATCTTTAGTCGGACACGTTTCGTTTCAGATATTCATCATTAAACTTGAATAAAAACTAACCTAAAATTCAACATATTCCCCTTTTTTTGCACGCATTTCTTGAGTCTTTCGCTAAATTGGCACTTAATATGTGATTTTTCACCCCTTAAAAACCAATTTTCTACTTATTTTACTCATTTTTCCATAAAATTGCTTCAATTTTATTCACGGTAACCATAGCGCCACCTATTCACTTCGATGATGATGATGAACATCCTAGAAACAAAACGTTGCTGACTATAAAGAAGACGTATGTTACTTGAGAAAAATGCATAGACAAAGCGGGCAGAATTCTCCGCGTTCCCCGAAAGAAACATTTTGAATTTTAGGCGTTGCGGCGTGGGTAATTTAGAAGTAACTTTTAGGCAGATTGAAGTGTTTTAATAGAATTATAGTAAATTAAAATTAAATTATATTTAACAAAATCTTTTTTTGTTTATTTGAAGGGTTGGCATGTTCCCCTGTGCCTTTTAGTGCCGACCGCCACTGCATATACATATATGCCCACTATACGTCGTTTTGTAAACCCGACGCATGGTGAAGTGGAGCTCACGGTAACGCAATGTGTATGTAACAGGTATGAAAGGTAAACGAGACGTATATTGAGAACTGACCTTAAATATCAATGGCGGTTCGTAGTTTTTCCTAACAGGGAGGGCTCAACAAACAAAAGCAAAAAAATTATATATATCTATATATATATATATATATATATATATATATATATATATATATATATATATATATATATATATATATATATATATATATATATATATATATATATATATATATATATATATACAGGGTGTTATTTAATAAGTGTCCGATATTTCCAGAGTGATTTTTCAAGTATTTTTAAGGTAAAAAGTTCCTATGAACGTGTGGTCTAAGATGCTTCGCTTTCAAGATACAGGGTGTCAAAGTTTTATTTTTATTTATGTTTTCTGCATAATTTCCTAAATAATGCCGATTTCCGAACGAGAAATTGGTACCTGGGGTTTTTGACATGAGAAATTTGAATTTGTTCTTAATTTAGCTCTTACTTGTAGAGGGGCGCTAGCCACATGTATATTCTCACTTTCAAAGGCTCATGACTTTTTGTACAACCCTGTATTTACATTTTTGTTAAAGAAATGGATTCCTTAGTCATTTTTACGTAAAAAGGTACTCTTATTAGATGACGCTAGGAGCAACCGTTTTCGAAATATTTTAGTTTAAAATAATCGATGCATACGCTTAGTAATAAATATGCTAAGTAAAGACCGCCGAAAATGACGGTTTTATCAAGTAGCCTAGTCAATGCATTTTTGTTTGTGTTGTCATGTAAAAATTCAGACATAATACAATTTTGACGTACTTTGACGTACAGTTGAGTAGTAGGTAATAAATATTAGTGAGTTTTTAAAATGGTAAATTTTACCAATGCTGAGTACGCTGACATGCATTTTACATACGGACTTGCTAATGGAAATGCTTATGAAGCTAAACGTTTGTATCAGGAGCGTTATCCGAATCGCATAGTTCCAACTCCAAAAACTTTTCAAGAATCCACGGTCGGTTGAGAGAAACAGGAACATTTGAAAGCTAGTCACCTGTCAGGTGCAGTTCGAACGGTAAGAACCCCAGATATCGAAGATGCAGTCCTTAATATGGTAGAAGAACAGCCGGATACAAGCACCAGGAAAGTAGCGTTTACGTTAAATATTTCTCATTTTCTGGTATGGAAAATTTTAGTGGATAATTTATTATATCCCTATCATGTTCAAAGAGTTCAGGCACTGCTACCTCGTGACTTTCCCTTACGTATAAATTTCTGTCGTTGGTTTCTCCAATGCCTTATTCAAAACCCTTTGTTTCAAAACCTTATCCTGTTTACCGACGAAGCAAATTTCTCACGTAACGCTATACGTAATTTTCATAATAATCATATGTGGTCAAATGAAAACCCACATGCAATACAGGAATCACATTTTCAAGAACAGTTCTCTGTTAACGTGTGGGCAGGAATCCTGGGAGATAATTTGATAGGTCCATTTTTCCTTCCGGGAAGATTAAATGGCGAGATATATCGTCGTTTTCTTGAAGAGAATTTGCCTATTTTACTGGAAAATGTGCCACTTAGACTAAGGAATGAGATGTGGTTTTATGCATGACGGTGCCCCTGCACATTTTAGCATCCAAGCGCGAGAGTTTTTAAATCAAAATTTCAATAATCGTTGGATAGGTAGGGGAGGGACTCAACCATGGCCTCCTAGGTCGCCAGACCTTAATAGTTTGGATTATTTCCTTTGGGGACATCTAAAAACATTAGTTTACCAAACACCTATTCAAAATGAAGAAGAACTGAGAAATCGAATAATGGACTCTTGTAGAACGATTGAAAATACTCAGGAATTTTCCAGAGGGTACGCGAATCAATGAGGAGAAGATTGGATGCGTGCCTACAGGCAGGGGTGGGCATTTCCAACATTTATTGTGATTTTGATCTGGTTTTTCATCCTGTTTTTATTTAGTGTTCGTCTGTTATTTTTTTTTAATATTTCATGTTGATTAAAAAAGTTAATTTACAAAATTGTTTCATTTTTTCAAAACACATGCATCGATTTCAAACCAAACCAAACCAAACCAAAATATTTCGAAAACGGTTGCTCCTAGCGTCATCTAATAAGAGTACCTTTTTACGTAAAAATGACTAAGGAATCCATTTCTTTTAACAAAAATGTAAATACAGGGTTGTACAAAAGTCATGAGCCTTTGAAAGTGAGAATATACATGTGGCTAGCGCCCTCTGCAAGTAAGAGCTAAATTAAGAACAAATTCAAATTTCTCATGTCAAAAAACCCCCAGGTACCAATTTTCGTTCGGAAATCGGCATTATTTAGGAAATTATGCAGAAAAAACATAAATAAAAATAAAACTTTGACACCCTGTATCTTGAAAGCGAAGCATCTTAGACCACACGTTCATAGGAACTTTTTACCTTAAAAATACTTGAAAAATCACTCTCTGAAATATCGGACACTTATTAAATAACACCCTATATATATATATATATATATATATATATATATATATATATATATATATATATATATATATATATATATATATATATATATATATATATATATATATATATATATATATATATATATATATATATATATATATATATATATATATATATATACCTATATATATATATATATATATATATATATATATATACCATATATATATAGATGGTTGTTTGTTACATTAAATATTAACCTTTTAATAAAACCTGAATAAAAGTTCCTAGGTCAAAATATTAACAAAATAATTTAAATTGCCAAAATATAGGAATATTTTGTACCCCCATTTGCGTTATTTATTTATTAATAAAAATAGTTTTCCGTTATTGCAGTCAATAAAAACAAAAGTTATAATAAGATTGTTTAAAGTCAAACATAATTACTTTTTCATGGCCTACTATCTAACCAATATCAGTCATAAATGACAAAATATGACAATATCTTCCAAACGGCTAGGAAGAAATATAATAATTTTAAAACAGTAATTTTTTAACTATTTAAATAGTAAACAATATACAGGGTGTTTAATTTAAATTTTTCAAAAATAAACAAATAAATCAAAAATGCACAACCCTAGAAAAAAACAAAAATTATATCTGCAATCTGCATAAAAAGTTGCTGTGGAAATGTTTTAACAGAATGAAAAATATTTAAAAATTGAAAAGGTATTAAGGATAGAAGAAAACGCAAGAAATTAAGAAACACGCTGTAGCGAGTAAACAACGCAAGATAGCAAATTGCGGTTTTTACCAGTAAATTTGGCTTAAAATTAAGCCTCGCAAATGGGGGTCAGTTTTTTTTTGGAAAACATACAGAAAATGAGATTCCCATTAAAAGCGTCGAATTTGGTCCACCCTGTACATTAAACAAAAAAAGTCAAAGGATTAAATTTGTTCTAAATTAAACGGGGATTCAAAAATATATATATTTTAGAAAAATGCAGTGGCGTACCATTTTTTCTCAAAAAATATTTACCCTAAACCCCTCATGGACGACACTAGTAAGACGTACAGGACATATGTTCATATAAAGTTTTTTTCTTATTTTTTGGTGGAAAATCACCTCCTAAAATTCTATGCATTTGTTTAGATAGTATATTTAAAACCAAAAGCCCATTTTTTTAGCAAGTACGTGAATAAGTTGTACTGCGCTTATTTCCATGATCTTTTTAAGTGATCCTCTGGTTTATATAACCTTTTAACGCTACTTTTTTTATTGTTTTAAATGTCTATACTATTTTTGAACGGTACATTCAAAGTTGTGGTCAGAACACGTTCCACAATTCGCAAATGCATTTCGTAAGCGTTACGCCGCAAGCCAGTCGGCGTTCGATAGGTCAAATTTGCACCACTGGAAAATTTGTTTTATTAAAAATGTATCTTTCTTGTTTACACAACAGTCTGTAGAGATGGGGTGTGTATTTTTGTCTTTTGATTGTTGATATGTCATTTTACTTCATTCATAAATTAAAGTTCCTTTTCTCGATATTTGCAAGTAGTTTTTGATAAATACTTTCCATTAAAAAGTTTTGTTCGCGCTCACCGCATTTCGTTTTTCTAAAACCTACCCTACAACTATTATATATATATATATATATATATATATATATATATATATATATATATATATATATATATATATATATATATATATATAATAGTTGTAGGGTTTTCAAATAGACATGTGCTAAAAATATTTTGATGTAACTAGAGCGTCTATATAAAACTTTTTGATATATCTTGTTAAATAACAGAAATATTGCACTTCCTCGGATCATAACGCCACCCCAAAATGTTTGTCTGCCAAGGGGTTGGAACTGTCAAAACTGTTTGGCTACTGAGGAAATATCTTCTTATAGGTGCCCAAGTAACGGATGTATCTTAAATTTAGCTTTTACAAACTGACAAAATTTAAGTTTCAATCCATTAACCTTTGGTATCTGGTACCTGCCAAAGCCACTAGGAGCCAAACTTCACACTCTCATTGCTTCTACAAACAAACTTTTACAAAATAACAAGGTCTGCCGCTCACCGGCTCTTACTCTATAAACAGTTGCAAATGATGTTTCGGTAACCTCAAAATCACATCGCTAAATAAAATTAACTGATTACGACATTTCAATGGAAAGAATTCCATTCTATTTTCGAAACATTGAATGGGGTTTATCATGAAATTTCAGCAGATTAAAGGCATTTTCATTAGGTTAATTAAGCGGCATTCGTAAAATCGTGACATTGAAGCATTTTTAAACCGAAAACGTTTTTATTGCTGTAAAAAAATAAAGTATGGTATAAACTAGGACAGGGCCGGATTTGTAGGTTTTAGGCCCTGGGGCAACAAAGAAGTGGAGGTTCCTTATTGTATTTCAAATAAAAAAACTTTTTTTTTTGTCAAGTCAAGTTTCTTAAAAATTTATTGCAAACTAATAAACCTGTTTCAACAAAGAATATACTAATTAGTTGACACTGGCGTAGATAATATTTTCAAATTACTATATTTAAAAACTGGGACATGGAAACCATACCCAATATATACCAGATGCTAGTGACCTTAAGATAAACACTTTGGTAAAAAAACCTTAATTTTGAAATGTGCGAAAAAAGTTGATTTTTTGGATTACCCCCAGAAAAAATCCAAGGCGTATGCTCTCTTTGTATTTTTTTTGCAAATTTGATCAAGTTTTGTCGACAAATCCAAAATTTTACTATAAATATCTACGTTTTTCTGATAATTGGAGGCATCTAAAAATTTTGCATAAAAAATTGTGGAGTGAGAAAATTTCAACTGGCAATAGTTTTTAAAAAATTATAGATTTTCTTTTTATTTAGAGCTTGTTTATGAAATTTGATTAAATATACCATAAAAATACAAAAAGGTATTTGCTTTTAAAACTTGGATTTTTTTTGCGGGAGGGGGGTAATAAAAAAATCAACATTTTTTCGAAAATTTTAAAATTAATTTTTTTTTCACCAGTGTTCCTTTTAGGGCGACTTGCATTTGGGATAAATTTGCCATGTGCCATATAGTAATTTGAAAATATTATCTACGCCAGTGTTAGTTACCATCAAATACAGTTTATTTAAAACTAAAGCACCGAGATAATGAGTGTTCCACTAAAAAGGAAAAAAGGAGCGAACCAACTTTAGTAGGATTCCAAATTTTCAATATTTAATCTTTACCAAGTTCAAGATATAACAACACCGCAATAATATTAAAATTTGGCAACAATGCTGATTTCACTGATCAATTAGGCATGCCACAAAACCCCTAAATACCAAATTTTGTAAACATAGCCTTAACGGTTTTAAAGTTATTTAGGCCCTAAACTACTTTTTTCAATCTTAACAACTAGTACCGACATCGACAAAATTTTAAAAACTTAGAAACTGACTTTAATGCAATAAAAATAAATGGGCGCATTCCTTAAAAAAAAACTAAAAAAATGTGTTTGGCACAAAACTGGGAAATCTGGAAACAGTGCCGATATCACTATTTAATTCCACATGTCCAAAACAACTTAGATACCAAATTTGGTAAATGTAGCTTAAGCGGTTTCAAAGATATTTAAAAGTTGCGGTACATTTTATTAACCCAGTATAGAAAAATGTGTTTTTAAGGAGTGTCAAATATTGAGGGCCAAATTAGCACAAAGCTCAAGAATTCCGTGCAAAAAGAAGGAGAATATGTAAAAATTACCTGCAAAAGTTTTCAAATTTGCCAGACGGTTCTTTCATCAAGTCTTATAACATGTCCATTGTCCAAAAATTTAATGCGCTGTTTCACCACAGCTCTTCGTATCTTAAAGAGGTGAATTTAAAGCCTACTTAAAAAAAACAAAAAAAAATGTTTGAAAATACGCACTAGCTAAGAAAATAAATACAATATACATATTAATTTTACGTACCTTTAAAGACTTTTATTTAAAGACTAGCGGACCCACTTCGTTGGCCGTTAATATATTTTTTCTGAACTTTTGTTCAATCATAATAAAATATAGCCTATAGCATTCCAGAATAGTGTAGCTTCTTGATTGCAGCAAAACAAAAATACTAGAACTCTACAAATTTCACCGACTTTGTATCTCCAATAATAAAGAAGTTAGCAATAATGCCGACTTAAAAATGATCACCCTGTAGAAGATCCCTAGACAAATCATTACAATCACTTTCAAAAGTATTTTCTAGCAAATTTAATGTTTTTTAAACGAATGTTTATCATGTAAATCATAAAATCGTCAGTCATTGTAATAAATCTTTTAGAAAATGGAAATGCCGTGAGCGCGAACAAAAGTTTTTAATGGAAAGTATTTATCAAAAACTACTTGCAAATATCGAGAAAAGGAACTTTAATTTATGAATGAAGTAAAATGACATATCGACACTCAAAAGACAAAACTACACACCACATCTCTACAGACTGTTGTGTAAACAAGAAAGATACATTTTTAATAAAATAAATTTTCAGTGGTGCAAATTTGACCTATTGAACGCCGGCTGGCGTAACGCTTACGAAATGCATTTGCGAATTGTGGAACGTGTTCTGATTGGTCAACTTTGAATGTGCCGTTCAAAAATAGTAAAGACATTAAAAACAATAAAAAAATTAGCGTTAAGAGGTTATATAAACCAGAGAATAATTTAAAAAAGATCATGGAAATAAGCGCAGTACAACTCATTCACGTACTTGCTAAAAAAATTGGGCTTTTGGTTTTAAATATAAACAAGTGCATTTTATGAGGTGATTTTTCACCAAAAATAAGAAAAAAACTTTAAATGAACATATGTCCTATACGTTTTACCAGTGTCGTCCATGAGAGGTTGAAGGTAAATATTTTTTGAGAAAAAATGGTACGCCATTGCATTTTTCTAAAATATATATTTTTTTGAATCCCCGTTTAATTTAAAACAAATTTAATCCTTTGACTTTTTGTTTTGTTTTATGTACAGGGTGAACCAAATTCGAAGCTATTAATAGGAAACTCATTTTTTGTATGTTTTACAAAAACTGACCCCTATTTGCAAGGCTCAAATTTTAACACGTTCGCTACCAAGCGGCTCATATAGGAGCCACTCCAATTTTTAAAATAGACCGCCGGCTCAAATGTGAGCCAGCTACATTATAATACTAAATGCGAGTTTAAAAATTCTGGGTTTCCTGTAGCGGTTTTGTTTTAAAACACGGTCTGTGGAATGCTTCGGCTCGTATGTGTGTCAGGTGGTCTGGGTGTCGCATTTAGTATAAGTTGTTTTTGGACGGTATACACGTGCGTTTGTTTAAATTAATTTAATAATAAAGTGGTTTATGGGGTCGAAACACAAAATGACCCTCGGTAGCGAACGTGTTAAGCAAAATTTACTAGTGAAAACCGCAATTCGCTATCTTGCGTCGTTTACTCGCTACGGTGTGTTTTCTTAATTTCTTGCGTTTTCTTTTATCCTTCATACTTTTTTTATATTTAAATATTTTTTAATTCTGTAAAAACATTTCCACAGCAACTTTTTATGCAGATTGCAAATATAATTTTTGTTTTTTTCTAGGGTTGTGGTGGTAATGGTTAAAAATTACTGTTTCAAAATGTGTTACACTTTATATTTTCTTCTTAGCCGTTTCCGAGATATTGCATATTTATCATTTATGACTGATATTGGTTAGATTGTAGGCCGTGAAAAAAATAATTATGTTTTACTTTAAGCAATCTTGTTATAACTTTTGTTTTTTTATTAACAGCAATGACGGAAAACCATTTTTATTAATAATTTAATAACACAAATAGGGGTAAAAATATTCCCATATTTTGGTATTTCAAATTATTTTGTTAATATTTTGCCCTAGGAACTTTTTATTCAGGTTTTATTAAAACGTTAATATTTGAAGTAACGAACAACCATTATTTTTATATTTTGGTAAATTAAAGATAACCATGGAAAACAAATGCCAGCTTTTAGCTAATAGAGTTAAATTTAGCTAGTGGTTGTTTTTCATGACCATCTTTACTTACCTGTACACAAAAAAATATTGGTTGTTTTTTATATAAAATATTTCGTATTAAGAAAACCTAATGAAAATGATTTTAGGGCAAAATATTAACAAAATAATTTAAAATACCTAATAAAATAGAATTTTGTTTTGTACCCATATTTGCGTAATTAAACTATTAATAAAAATGGTTTCCCGTTATTGCAGCCCATTAAAAACAAAAGTTATAACAATGTTGTTTAAAGTAAAACAGAATTACTTTTTATGGTCTACTATTTAACCAATATCAGTCATAAATGACAAATGTGCAATCTCTCAGAAACGGCTGAGAAGAAATATAAAGTGTGACACATTTTTAAAAAGATAATTTTTAACCATTTTAATAGTAAAAAAATATACAGCTTGTTCAATTTAAAATTACCAAAAATAAATAAATAAATCAAAAATGCACAACCCTAGAAAAAAAAACAAAAATTATATCTGCAATCTGCATAAAAGTTGCTGTAGAAATGTTTTTACAGAATTATTAATTTTTTTTTAATAAAAAGTTATAAAGGATAAAAAAACGTAAAAATTAAGAAACACGCTGTAGCGAGTAAACGACGCAAGATAGCGAATTGCGGTTTTCACTAGTAAAAGTGGCTTAAAATTTAAGCCCGCAAATAGGGGTCAGTTTTTTTGTAAAACATACAGAAACATGAGTTTCCTATCAAAAGCGTCGAATTTGGCCCTCCTGTATGGTTTTCGCGTAAATAAATGGAAACCATTTTTCGGCATGGTCAAATTCCTATCTAATTAAAATATAAACAACGAAGGTTAATTTTTAACACGCTTTTATTAGCTTGGGTTGTAACTATCTATCTATCTATCTATGTAACGGAATCTTTGAGCCTAATTTTTACCAACTTCCAGCGATTCAATTTCTTTGAAACTTTGCACACGTATCAAGGACCGATGACAATGCAATAATTTAATAACAGTATCCCGTTATCCTGATTAGGACCGCCAGGATAAATAAATTCCTTTACAGATCCTCTGTGTCTCTTGACAAAATGGCGAAGGAATTTTTAGTGAATAAACTGGAGCATTTATTTTTAAAAAACTAATTGATATATCGAACTAAAAAATGAAAAATAAATAATAGTTTAAAAAACTAAAAAACACGCTTTTATATGCAACCAGAACTAAAAATTAGAAAATAATTTTTCATTACAAAGAGTTTGTCACTTCAGAATAAAAGCGTGGGGTGCTTAATATATTAAATGTTATAATTATTCTATTTGCAAATATCTATGAGGGGAAAAGTTATGAAAAAAAATAGTAAAATGCACCCCACGCTTTTTACTCTGAAGTGACAAACTCTTTGTAATGAAAAATTATTTTCTAATTTTTAGTTCGGTTGCATATAAAAGCGTGTTTTTAGTTTTTTAAACTATTATTTATTAATGTAGAAGTTCATATAAGGAATACAAACTGACCATGCCAAAAAATGGTTTCCATTGATTTACGCGAAACCATACATCAAAAATGGGGATTTAAAAAAGGATTTTTATATTAGAAAAATGCAGTGGCGTTCTATTTTTTTCTTAAAAAATATTTTACCCTAAACCCCTTATGTCCGGCACTGGTACAAATTATTTTTTTCTTGTATGCCAAAAAATGTCTTCTGGTGCAAAGGGTGCGTTTCCCAAATTTTTTAAAAATATCTAAATGTGTATAAAAGTTATTATAAAGAAACATTTTAAAAAATTTTCTTAGCACTCTGTGGTTCAAAAACTAAAACGTTTAGGACATATGTTCACATGGAAATTTTTTCCTATTTTTGGTGGAAAATCACCTTCTTAAATGTTTTGCATTTGTTTAAAAACACCCTGTATATGTATACTAGGTGTTCGAAATATAGACGAAGATATTAAACTGGAAGATTCCTTGTTAAAAAATATGAGACAAAATTTGTATAAACAAGGGGCTAAAATGCACAATTTTCAAGGTACGAGGTGATAAATAATTTTAAAAAAGTATTAATTTTTTATCAATATTTTAAAAATATTTACTCTATTCTTTTGAAATTTGTTGTATTAAGATGCTAATTAAGCACTAAATAGATTAAAATTGTAAGGTCCAGTAGCGTTCCGGGGGTATCTGAGCGAATATTATTAGCAAAAAGGTTGGCCACTGCCTTTTTGGCAACTTCAATATTTCTTGTTTAATTAAGCGTCTAAAAATATAACTTCTTTTAATTTTTAATTTTTTTTTGCATCTTACTTCGTTTCGAAAAAAACAGTTTCATTACATGCCACTGGATAACATTGGTTTATTAATTCTTGCTTAAAAAATCACAGGTACCCTGAAAAACAAAAAATCAAAATATTTTAGGGAAGTGTCTAAGTGCAACAGAAGCTACAACAAATGTTGGAAATGTCCACCATCCATTTCTGTAATTATTTTTTTTTTAATATATCACCCTGTGCATTTCCAGACCCTTGTTTATACCCACTAAACACGTTATGTAACATTAACAATTTGCAACATTATTTTTTAGTTGAAATTGCATAACAAAATAAAAGTAAAAAATTAACATTGCTGTTACATATTCGTAACTTATTTTTAGATCCTTTTGTAACGTTTCCTATTGCAACCAGAAATGATTGTTAGTGCAATATCCAGAAATTATATGTTTGCAACATTTTATTGTTACGATAACTTGCAACTAAAGTAAAAAGTTTTTTATTAAAAAAATTATATTACAGTTGCGCTAAAAAAAATATATGCATTGAACAAAACTTAAGGTTTTTTTAAATACAATTTTGCAACAATTTGGTGTTGCTAATTTTTAATAAAAACTAGATATTTTTACCTTATAACCAAATAATATTAAGTCCATATTTGCATGCAAATAATATGTGTATTTAATGAAACAAGGAGAATGTTTTAAAAATATTCAATTTTGCAATGTTGCATTGGTTACTAAATTTAAACTTTTAAAATGTTTTTTTATATGTATT
>JACEGR010007609.1:0-47062 GCA_014170235.1 Listronotus bonariensis
ACTTTTCTATATATACAACTTTTTTCAGTAAACATTTAAAAAACGGCAGCGAATAGCGTTTTAGCTCAATTTAACGTGTACGACATCCTCTTAATGCTGAAAGGTTCTTCGTAATCCATTTTGATAAAACTAATATAAAATATCTTAAATAGTGCCACTAATGTAACAAAAATAAAAAATAAAGTATATTTTCCATAGAAACCTTTGTTTGTTTTATGGGAGTAGAGGGCTTTGTTTGGCCTTAAAAATATACCTCTAGTCAGCCTTTATGGTAGTGTGAAAAAGCGCATGAGAAAAAATATGAGAAGCGCATCGCTTTTGGTCCTGCTGACCAATAGGATTATGCAGAGCTAAAGTTTATTGCTTTTTAAGCACGCGATTGTTTGCACAGCTAAGCGGCAAGACTGCCTCTAATGGGTATGTTCTTGAGGATAGAAAAACGTCAACGTCGTGTGACGTCACACTAGATGCGCGTATTGTAATTTGAAATCTTTATAAAAGTCAGTGGCGTACTTTCTTTTCACAATAATTTTGGCTGAGGTGCCCACTGAGACGCCTCTGGTCCTAATGATCCTAACTTAAGGCGTTTTTGCGTGTTAATAGGGATCAAAACATTTTAAAAACATTTAAATACCTATCTCTATTCAACTCTCATATTTATATTGTCATTTTAAATACGGTTTTAACCACTCCGATGAATATGCTTAACACAAAAATATGGCTCTAAGGAAAGCTTTGCAAGCGCCCAATTACATTGAATAAGTGTCCCGAATTTTATCCAAATCGGTAAAAGGATTTCCAATATATTTAAAAGTTACCAACTTTTTTGAAAACATAAGAAAGCGCCCCCTTAAGTTTCGTACCGTAATTAGGAAACACCCTGTATAATCCATTTTAATGATATTTTTTTTTCAAAATGTCTTACCTGAAATGGAAAAACACCTCTTTATCATGCTGCGTCGTTTCAATAAATCCAAAACCGTCTTTTAAAGCGGCGATGAATCCTTGATACAGTTGCCCGTTATTCCTCATAATAGTAGAGTGTTTAATTCCATTTGTTTGCATGGCTGACTGAGTTATTTGAACGTCTACGGCTATGAATTCTTTTGTTCTTTTGACTTGATTTATGTTAAATTTAATCTAAAAAATAAAGAATAATTACACTATTTCTGTGATAGGTTGGCAAAATCTGTCACTTTTAGTAAAATGTTCAGGAGAGATATTTTAAACTCTAATGCGTTCTCTGAATAATTACAATTTCAGTACAATACTTAAATTTTGCAACTAATTGTTTTCATATTAGTTAAAAAATTGAATATCATACTGAAATTGTGATTTTTAAGGAGGCATCAAAATTAAATTTATCTCTCCTGAATGAACATTGTACTAAAATTGACATATCGGGTTTTGCCATCTTACCACAGATTTGTAACTAAGGGTTAAATTAAAAAATTGAGAATACATTGTATTCATTCCTGGTGGATTCATTATGGTATGTATCAAGTGTGCAAAGATTTTAATAATATTTTTTCTTAAATAACATTTAATTGGCTTATTAGAAAATAATGAAGTATAGTATTGAGCTTATCTTATCAATGTCTTTAAAATAGTATAATACAATTTTGTTGTCAAGTCAATAGAGGAGCCATATTTCAAGGTATTAAAATTCACATGGGATTTCTTATGGCCAGTCTAGTGATGCAACACCCGGTACAAGACACAGAATAGTTAACATGAATGTTCTGAGTAATTTTATATCCCACCAAAAACATAAATGTGAAAAACATCAGCCAAGTTCAATACTAAAATTGATTGATTGACTGTGGGCTTTGCCGCAAAAAGAACGGAGATCTAAATGAGTGCCAAGACCTGTACAAAATCCAAATATGTATGGGATCGTAAAGTAGTTTAGATTTGCCCTGGCCAGTTTTCATTACATATTGATTCATATTAGCTATCAAATTTAAATATTGTACGAAAATTGTGATTTTTCAGGGCGCATCAAAGTTAAAAATATCTTTCCTGAACATTTTACTAAAAGTGACATATTGGGACATCAATCATTTTATCAAGTTTTCCAACTTCTAACCTACTTAAGTTTTATGTATTTATTACAAGCCCAACAGGCAACCATTATCAGGGCTACAAATACAAATTATATAAAGATCTCATACATATTTGAATTTTGAACAAAGCTCTGCACTCATTTAGATCTCCATTCTTTTTGCGGCAAAGCCCATAGCCAAGCATAATTTTTATATTAAACTTGGCTCACGCTTTTCACATCTATGCACGCAGATAATGATCCCGAGATAGTATTTAATGAAATGCAGGATCGAACATCGAGATCCAAAAATATTATTGTCCACAATGTACAAGAAAGTGATTCCCAAGAAGCTCAGGTGCGTATTGCTCATGATAATGAAAAAGTAAACAGTATGCTTGATATAATTCAGGTTACATCGAATAGTTTTAGAACAACAAGAATTGGTCGAGCTGGAGGCAATAACCGTCCACTAAGAGTTGAATTTACTGAGTCAAAAATTGTACAAGAATGCTTAAAACAAAGAAAGAAGTTATCAGAGGCAGGTTTAGTCATGCGTATTAGTGCGGACATGACGTTTTCACAACGTAGTCAACTAAAAAAATTACATCAGGAAATCGATGTGAGGAAGAACAATGGTGAGGAGAATTTGGTTATAAAATATTTTAGGGGGTGCCACGAATCATTACAAAGAGAAATTTGTCAAAAAACGGAGATTAGCCTCAGAAGACTTAAATGAAACATCTACTTTATGTATATATTATCAAAACGTAAGGGGGCTAAACACGAAAATTGATCAGTTCTATCTGGCCTCATCTAACTGCGAGTATGATATAATATGTCTTACAGAGACATGGCTTAATTCTAATGTTAGAGACTCTGAGCTATTTTGTGATGAATATGCTGTACTACGCTGTGATAGAAATAATGCAAGAGGTGGTGGAGTGGCTGTGGCAATTCGAAAAAGCCTTCAGGTATCCCCGATGGATTTAGGTGAAGTATTAGTGTCTGTACCTGCAGTTAATTTAATTGGATGTAAAATTATGAGAGATAATGTTACTTTTTTATTGTTGGTTATTTACATACCTCCCAACTCCACACTTCAGGAATATTATAGACTTTTTGAGTTTATTGAATCGTGTGAAGATGTATATGGAAAAAATTTGTTAATTATAGGTGATTTCAATGTTCCTAATTATAATGCCTTAAGATGTTCGAGTGACGCCAAGTCTGATATTTTGTATGGTTTTATGGATTTATTTTCCCTTAAACAATATAACAATGTAGAAAACATTAATAACAGATATCTAGATTTGGTGCTCACAAATTGTGAATGTGTTGTAGGACGTGATGACTGTCCTATGGTGAATGAGGATGGTCATCACCCTGCGTTGGCGATTGGGTTAGATATTAAGTATTCTAGTACATGCAAATTTGGCATAAACGAAAATAATAATACAAAATGTTATAACTTTAGAAAAGCAAATTTTCAACTATTGTATCGGGAGATGTTGAACATTGACTGGAATCAACTGGATCAGTATACAGATATAAATCAAAGGTGTGATAAATTTTATGATCTATTGTATAATGTATTGGATATGTATGTGCCATTGTGTAGGAATAAACCGAATAAATTTCCAGTGTGGTATAATAGAGACATTATCAGTAATTTGAAAAAAAGAATACATATTTTCGTAAATTCAGAAAAACTCATAATGTTATTCACTATAACCAGTTTAAAATTTTAAGGTCTCGCACAAATCAAATGATTAAGGTGGCTTACTCTAATTATATACGTAAAATTGAAAATAATATAAATAATGATCCGAAATCTTTTTGGCGCTTTATAAATCAAAAAAGAACACTTGTTCTATTCCATCACAAATGAATTTTCGGGGTCAAACTTTAAATAGTCCCAGGGATATAGTATCGGCGTTTGCCGATTACTTTAGCAGTGTATATGAACCTCCCACCCTTGGTGGTGGGGTAACTCAATTTGAGGATGGGCTGGGTCATGATTTGATCTCACTTCCGTTGTTTAAAGAGAATGGTGTGATAAAAATCTCAAGAAGACTTAAACCTAAATTATCAAGCGGTCCGGACTCTTTGCCTGATTTTTTATAAAAGATACCATTCATATACTGGCAGAACCTTTATGTAAAATTTTTAACCTCTCATTAAAATATGCTACATATCCGGACTGTTGGAAGGTTGCCAAAATATGCCCAATATTTAAAAATGGTAAGAAAACGGATTTACTGAACTACAGGCCTGTTTCGCTTATTTGCGGTTTTTCAAAGCTCTTTGAAATGTTATTGTATAAACATATTTATGGAGTGTTTAGAGGACAGCTGTCCCCACGCCAGCATGGCTTTGTGAGAGGTAGGTCAACTACCACCAACCTGGCGTGTTTTAGTCACTATACAACAAAAATTGTTGACGGTAGGGGTCAGGTTGATGTGGTGTTTACCGACTTTTCAAAAGCTTTTGATAAGATTAATCACACAATTCTCCTGAAAAAGTTAAGTAAGGTGGGATTTGTAAAGAAATTTGTTTTATTTTTTAAAAGTTACCTAGACAATAGATCTCAGTATGTACAGTACAATGGTTTCAGGTCAGACCGTTTTACAGCTTCATCAGGAGTACCCCAGGGGTCCAACTTGGGGCCCCTATTATTTCTCATTTTTATAAATGACATTTCTAATGTTATTAAAGTAGAACATCAAATATTTGCAGATGACCTGAAGCTGTATACTCGAATTGAGACCACGGAAGACTGTGATATATTACAAGAAAGTGTAAGTGCTGTGCAGGCATGGTGTAGGAATAATTGCCTTCTTCTTAATGCTGGAAAGTGCTCAGTTATGACTTTCACTAAAAAGATTAATGCTGCTTATTACAATTATTATATTGGTGAAACTAAATTGACCAGAGTAAGTAATACAAGAGACTTGGGGGTTGTATTAGATTCAAAATTATGTTTTGATTTGCATGTTAATAAGATTGTCTCAGAATCTTTACAAATGTTGGGCTTAATTTTCAGAAATTGTCAATCTTTTAATAACATTGATGCTTTAAAAAGACTTTATTTTTCATTGGTCAGAACAAAACTTGAATATGCATCGGTAGTTTGGTCACCATATTATGATAAATATGTGAGAGCAGTGGAACGAGTCCAAAGAAAGTTTTTAAAATATTTGGTTTTAAAAGAAGAAGGCACTTACCCTCAGAGGGGAATAGATGATGGCCTTTTGCGACGAAGATTCAGTATGGAAAGTTTAGAGAAAAGAAGAAATGTTCATAGCACGGTATTTTTATATAAATTAATTAATGGGGCCATCGTCTGTCCATCTCTGTTAGGTGAAATTAATTTCGCGATCCCGAGGATTGCAAGTAGGAACAGTAGATATTTTTATTTGCCATCGCCCAGTACTAATGTATTGTATATGTCACCAATTCAAAGAATGTGCTCCTTATATAATGGCATTGCATATCACTGTGATTTGTCCATGAATTATAGAGTGTTTGTTCAAGTATGCATAGAACATCTTTAGGTATGAGATTTTAGTCTTAAAGTTATATTAAGTTTCTATTTTGCTTTGAAATTATTTTCGGTATTGTATTATTTAATTTTATATAGTTTATATTATAGTTATATTTGTAGCCCTGTTAATGGTTGCCTGTTGGGCTTGTAATAAATAAATAAATAAATAAATAAATAAATCTATGTTTTGGGTATGATATCAATACTCTTTGTAAAGAAAACTAGGCAAATATTTAGATTTAATATATTTTCTTGCGTTTCCGTTGCATAGTTTTCTTTTTTGCTGCTGTCTACATTTTCTAAAACAGTCAGGATTGCCCAGCAGTTCAAAAGGTACAATTAAAAACCTTTTTTTGTATAGGGACCCCCTAACCCTCCCTATTTTTTAACTTTTTTATTTTCAGGTTTTTTCCTACGCTTAAAGACCATTACCAAGCTAAATTCCAAATTTTATCTTTCTAGATCATCTGGAAGTGGGTTAGGTTTTTGGTTGGTCAGTGAGTAAAGTCAGTCAGTCAGTGGAAAATTGACGACTTTTGGACCTTCATATCTTTATAACCGTTGGAGCTAGCTTCATGAAATTTGGGATTCTAGTTGTCCTTATGGATGCAAATAAACACACGTTGTTTCATGTGTTTATGTTAAATAGGTTTTGATGGAGGGGTCAAGTTTGGCACCAAGTGGTTCGTGTAATATTACAAGCGGCGGGGACAACCGTCTAGCGTTCGGCCACCGGCTTTTCTGTCCGACCAACACGGACCAATCAATAAACACTTAAAGTCACGTGATGCATAAAACGGCTTTGAAACTTAAATTACAAAAGATATTAGAGCCGTTTAATTTGAACAGAAAACGTTATTTAAATATTTTTTTATTTAAAAGTGGGTCCAGCGCCACAGGCCGTCATGCAAAACTGTCACATTGGGGAGGGTCATGGATAGTTCTGGTTGGTTAATTCTTTTTTTTTTTTTGAAAAGTGAATAAAATGAAAACAATCAATCTACCGGTGCTTTTTATTGTATTGTGTCTTTGGATAATTCAATATTTTTAAGTTTGGGTAAAATACTGGACCTACTTTTATATAAAAATATATTTAAAAGGCATTTTCAAAAATTGATCCGAGAGATTGGGTAGATCCAATCAGCTGATTTTAAGATTCACTGAAATTTTTGTTATTGTCTCAACATGTATGTTTCATTTGGCATTTATTTATCGGCTTCGTGTCAAAACAAAACATCACCCTTTTGCTTTGTTCTTGGCCATGCAGTTATTTTTAAAGATTTTAGCAATATTTAAGCAGAAAAATTATTAAAACCTTAAAAACGCATCAGCTGATTTTGACACTTCTGTTTAATTTGACTAAACCTGGCTTTCACCTGGGTCAGCAGGATCTAAGGATCCGAATAATTTATGAACACGGGTAGAGATTGGCAGATCCTTTTTTAAACGGGTTTTTATGGCTGGGTTAACGCAAGATCAATATTTGAAAATGCCTTAAAAAATGTTTCTCTGTTCAAATAAAACAAAATCTTTTGTATAATTTAAGTTTCAAGGACGTTTTATGCCTCACGTGACTTTAAGCGTTCGTTGATTGGTCGGACGGAAAAGCCGGAGGCCGAACTCTAGACGCTTGTGCGGCGGTGTAGCCAGATCCTTTGCTTGAACTTGCCTTGATAGTCACGAAACGTTAGTTCTTGGTTATATACACTTGAACTGCAGATTCATTGCAAATTCTTGATGACCACCACTAAATCGCTTAACACAAGTTGTAGACTGACCACTTTTTTTCAACATATTTTTTAAGCTTATATTATATATTCAGTTAAGATAACATAGGAAATGTATTTTTCCTAGAACCCTTGAGGGGATTTGCACACGCTTGAACAGTTTATTTCGATATCAAAGAATAAAATAAGTTAGAATGACCACCTGATGAAGCACCTGACTTACCTTATCACCAATCCTTGGCAAATGTTTAACATCACAATCTTTTGCATAATAGGTAATTGTCTTTTTAATGCCATTTACTGTATAACCTATAAGACCGGGTTCATTTACTTCCCCGACGGCAAAACCGTTCTGTGTTTTAGTCGGACTTCGATTTGACCAATTGCTTAAGGGTATTTCTTTGGTGATCACGCCTGATAGATCATTATCGATTCTTATTTCAAACTGAACTGTTCCGGGTGGTAACCTAAAAGAAAAATGTGTATTAATAATATAATGTGCAATAGGGTGATTCATTTTCGCAACGTGTTTCTTTTTTCGGTGCTCAAGCAAAATTTTAATCTACATGTAGAAAGACAAAATTTCCACCAATTTTGAGCTCTTAATATTAATTTTAAGTGCTTACCATTTAAATTTGAAGTTTTACCATTTAAAATGCACGTATAGCTTAACTTATCAAACTTCCTGTCAAATATTTGATAAAATTTGTTTGAAAACAGAAGTAAAAAATAAGAAATTATTTGACAAACTTCTTTGAAGCAAATATCAGGGTAAAAACCAAACACCCCACCTATGACGGGAAACTTGAGGTTAAGGGGTTGCCCTAGTTGCCAACTGTCAATTTTTAATTCACTGTGTTGATAGTTTTGCATCAAATATTTGACAAAAAATAGGACGTGTTCTAATCCTTCAAAAAATTTTACAAGGCGACCTTGAATTTCTTTGATATCAAATTTTATGTTTTACATTATCTTTCTAGTAGTAGGGGAGCCCACGATGCTAAATGGGGATTTAATCGAGCGTCATAGAGACCTATTGGGTTGCAAAGCTTAGATGATAAGAAAAAATGTTTTATAATGTTTACCATTTATCGGTGGGGCAAGCGGCTTGTGGAAATCATTCGAGTTCGATTTAGGTATCCCTAAATTATTTTCTTTAAAATTAACAAATAGCCATGTTCAAAAATGCTAATCTGACGTTTTTTTGTAGCTCTCTGTTTCCTTTACGTCACTCTCAAATTGTTAGATTAGTGGAATATACACTGTTTAGCATGTAATTAAGTCACTCTTAACTTAATCTGACGCGCTCGACAATTTCTGATGGATATATTTTTGTTTTTTATGATCGGCCCTGTATAAAGAGCTCATATTTGGTGGACGTACTTAACCGGGTACAAGGTATCCTCCGGTATATTAATCTGCCGCGCTGTAGTAAATCCCGAAATCCCCTCTTGAACTCCCCTACCATAATGCCACTTTTTACTAAATTGTGAATTGTTTGATGGACCTTAAGACATATTTCACGCTCTTTGAAATTGCTTTTACAAAAATACCATATAATTATGGGTCTGTCTTTAATGGTTTAGGAAATATGGCCCTAAATAAAATTATTGGGCAATTATTGCCATAATAGAACCTACCTACATAATAATTGAAACTAACACTTATTCTTTAGATTTGGATGATCATATTGTTAAAAATAATAAAAATAGATATTTTAAATGTAGTATTTTCTTAAAGCTCTTAAAAAGATCTTTTTATTAGTGTAAAATACGGGGTGTTTCATTTAGAAAAATCATACTTTTCGTCCTTCCCTGTATATCTGAAGAGATATTAAAAATCCAAGTATTGATTCAGAAACTACAGAATTAACCCAACAAACTGATATAATTATTTATTTTCTACGATATAAAAGTTGAGAGGGGTGTAAATTTATAACTTGTCACCCGGTATATTAGGTGCTCAGAATGACATTTAAATAGCATGTAAAGTATTTTACCAGACTATGAGCGAACCGACACCTGAGCGCCTAGTGTGCATTGACCTTAAACATTAGTTTTAGGTCTTTTAAAAGGTTGCATAAGAATGGTTTTAAATAATTTAGCACCATAGTTATATTTAGATTTACAATCAATCATATACAAAAAATGGCAACCTTAGTACTTGAGACACCTGCCAAATCCATTAAGAAATTGTTATTTTTAATAACTTTTGACACGGCCGATAGCAATTAAAAAAAAAAACAAATACTTTTGAAACTTACCACTTCATCCGAATAGCACTCTGTCTATTTTCTTTGTGGTTGCTTGAATAGGAATTTATTTGATCCTGAATTACTGTAAATTCAAACTCGTCTCCAACTTGCAACTCATTGGTCTTATTTACATCTAGAATTTCGTTAAAATGGAAAAACAGCCTGGCTTCCCGTTCAACACATTTAAGAAAGCCAAACCCTAAAAAAAATACTAGGTTACACTGAAAAAAGGCTACATATCGCAGGTAACCTGGCAATACTCTTATTTGCTATTCTTACCAAAAATTATACTTTTTTACAGACTTAATTAGAGGCATAAAAATACACCTAATGCTAAAAAACTTATTTCTATAAATGGTATAGCTAACACACTATGCTGACCCAAAAAGCATAATAATTGAATCCGTAGTAAATTAAACTGTGTTTAGTTCCTCCTGCACACAATCAGTTTTTAATTTGTATTTTTCTTGCACCATGACATTTTTTTAACAAACTGTATATACTACAAAAATTATTTTACCTTCTTTTAATGACGCCACAACTCCCTGCTCTCGTTTTTCTCCAGAGGCAGCAAAACTTTCATCCAATAATACAATGTGAGTTGCACGATCTAAAGCATCTCTTCTGTCAGTTGCTATTTGGAACTTTACCCAATCACCATATCTAAAAGACAAAAAGTAGTGAGGCAGTTAAAAAGTGTTTTTCTAAATTATGTTTTTATGTGGTTCATTTAGTGTGAAAATCAGTTACTCAAACATACCTCAGGGTAAAATCACCCATCTGATCCTTTTCACTAAACGAAATTTCCCTTATTTCCTTGGAATCGGCGACCTTATAGGTGATTCGTCCAGGTAGAGGTTCATTGGTAGATCTCAGATTCTTATCTATAGCCTTTGTAACCTGACCTTTGAGTGTATCAGGTTTAAGATCCTCAAATATGACAGTGCCTGGAGGTAGTTTCGTTATGTTGCAAGCAACTTCTTTACCCTAAAAGTACCATTATTTTAAATTTAATTTTACACAATATTTAGTTTTGCACACGACACTAAATGGTTACATATTACTCCAAACCTCTAACTATAAGCAGTACTCACATTACGAGTTTGAATTGTATATTCCACATCGTCACCCAACCTGAGCTCTTCTTTGGTTTTGGCCTCTGAGAAATGGAAGAAAATCTCTTTTACTACATCGGCGCGTTCGATGAATCCAAAACTGTCTTTTAAAGAACACACCACGCCTTGATACTTCACTGGGTGCTTCGGATTTTCTAGCCGGACGTGGCAGGCACCCAGATTTCCTCTGTAATACAATAACGTATTGAGAAAATATAAAAATATAAATCTAAATAAAATGGAAGTATTGGACACAAATCTAACGATCTAGTGCTTCTTTAGCTACTGGGTCATCTAAGCAGGACTTTTTGGTGGCAGTTTGAAAACTGAAATTAGATCATAGAGAAGCAGCATTCAGTAATTGAGAAACAAAATTACCCATAAAACTAACTCAATAAACAGGACAAATTATATTTTTACGACAAGTCAAAAGGAAAGACGGATTTTGTAAATAATAAACTAAATTAAAGTCAAAAATATCGGGATCGATCAATTAATAATGTTAATCGTTTAATGAAAATATACCTCTTTAAGGGTGTCTCGTAACTTTTAACAAAACTATACAGGGTGTTTCTAACCAAATGCGAAAAATTTTAGGAGGTGATTCTTTGTTAAAAATAAAGGGTAGTTTGCTTTATAAACATAGGGTCAAAAGTCAACCGTTAGGGAGATATCGAGGAACAAAAAGGGGAAAAAATAAGGTTTTTATTTTTTATCTCAAAAACGAAAAGCGCTTGAATATTGAAGTTCTTCGAAAATATTGCTATTATAAAAATATGGTTTCTGAATATTATTGCACATATATTAAAAGAGACACTTACGCAATAACCTCAAAAATATAAATCTGGATAGACTAATTTATTTAGAATATTTTTTAATTCTTGTATTTTTTTTCCTTAAACTTACCAATTTCAAATAAAAAAATTAAGATGTAAATTAAAACTTGCCAGGACGGAAAAATTTATTTTATACAAAATTCTGTTTATCTGCTGTCACCTATTAGGGCATTTGTAGTATGTCTTCATTTGATATTACTTGGTTTCGCATTTGTTTAGAAATACCCTGTATAACACCCCAGAGTTAATTTATATTAAAGAGATTATTTGCGTCGTCCAACGGAAAAACACCGTAAGTGACATCTTTTTCAAAAATGAGTTTTTGATATTTTCGTATTCTGTTAGCTTCAATCTTTCTATTGTTGCAAAAAAAAATCGATATTTTTATTAAAAAAAACTGCTTAAAAATAAAATAAATTTTGCCATTTTGTACGTATGGTTAAAAAACGGGGTTCTAAACTAAACAATAACTTCAAGAGTTTTGTTCAGATCAACTTAAAGTGTTGAGAATATATTCTTTAAATGTTTAACAATAAGACAAAACAATAATTACAAACCCTTATCCCCCCTTAAATTTATATCTTTTATATAAATGGCAAGGAACTCTTTAAACGCCATTTTCTCAAATGTTATAAAAATGCACATACGGTGTTTTTAATTGGACGGCAGCTATGACACAGCCGCCATGTTGACAGCGATTTTTTGACGTCTCCTGGTATCTTTTGGCACACGATATTTATTTATTTTTTTATGCGGGAGAAATACCCAATAAAATAATGTTTTTTGTTCAGTTGGTTTTCTCAATTTATTGTGCCCAAAGTAAAATTATTATTTTTAAAAACTTTCTATGTGACATCTGATGGAAACTATACAGAACCTACCTAAAAACCGTGCTCACCTGTTATTGGTAGCAATTTGAAAACTGACCCTGTCTCCAGACTGCAAAACAACATTTCCTTCAACATCGTCTTTTGTGTAAGGCAAGAAGAAGCACTCGCCCCTGTTCTCATAACTAATTCTACCCATTGTGTCTCCCCCGATCCTTCGCCCCGAACCTCTGTTGTAACGGTACCGGTCACACGCTCCTCACTCATAACCTATAAAATGTAAGTTAAAAAGGGTGATCAAAACACCAAACATTTCAATTTTAAGTTGACTAGTTTAGGTAATTGGGGGAAATTTAAGGTTTTCTAATGTCCTATTTAGTAAAAAAGAAAATGCGTATATATTATTAAATAAAGATAATTGTGTAGCATCAATTTCAGTTAATTTAAATATCACTTGGTTGCCTTTACTCCATACTGAAGTATCTCAGGAAAACTAAATATCAACTTACTCATCACCTTTCTTGTCTTACAAATAATAAATATACCAGTTACTTATGTCACTCATGACACATATAATAATAATAATATATGTCAAACTATTTTCAGTTTGCGATATTAAAAAGCATAACATTTTAATCATTTCTAATTTAAATGTTAGTTAATTTTTTATTTTTAACTTTATTTTAACTTAACAACGGTGGCAGACTTGCTGCTAATAGGGCGGAACAGGGTCAGCTCGTATACCCCGGACCAGAACCGAAGCGGTCCCATTCTTTCCAGGCGTGTACCCAACAAAAAGACCATCCAATAAATGAATCCGCCCAACCAATATAGAGCATATCTTCAATCCTATTTAGTAGTTAAAAATAAATAAATAAAATAAAAACAGTAATCGAGTCCCACAGATGCAAAGCCTGATATACAGAGTGTTTACTTTATTGCGGTAAAAAAATTAACAGCATATTTCTGAGCACATATTATGAAAAAAGGAGACAGATCCGAGAAATACACCCTTTTCAAGATACATCGTGTTATTATTATTTTTTAACTTGGGTTTTTATTAATATCTTATAATTCCTTTCTGATTTTGATCAAATTTGGCAGCGTTATTTGCCCCAACTTCACTTAATTTTTAAGGTCATTGGCCCTAAGCGACATTTGACATATTTGAGGCATTGAGAACCATAGGGACCATCCCACAAATAAAAAAAAGTAGCTTTAACACGTATTTTTAATAGCATAAAACTTATTTATCAGGACCTGTGTGGACTAATAATAATTAATATAGGATGGTAATAGTTTAGTTAGTCCACAATTTGGGCCCTGATAAATAAGTTTTATGCTATTGAAAATAGGTGTTAAAGCTTCTTTTGATTTGTGGGATGGTTCGCTTAGTTTCTCAATGCCTCATTTAATATATTATTAAAAAACATAATTGTTTATAAAAAGTTAAACTTCCTGTAACTTGGAAATAACGAATTTCCGGACGACTTATATGAAGTTTTTTCATTAAATTAGCTTATAAATAAACCCTAGACTTTTTTTACCGCAAGTAAGAATCACCCTGAATAACTTTTTTAAATTTTGCGAAAATAAAGTAACATTTTATTTTAATACAGAACACATTTGCTACAAGCATCTTAAACCATTGAAATTGTTTTTTTGCATAATAATCGTGAATAAAATATTATTCTAATATTTAAAACAAGTTATGTATATCCAACGATATCTGACATTTTTAGGTCATTTTGGTTTCAACTAGAAAGAACAGCTAAAGAAGCTTCAGTACTTGTCGAGAGATTTAATACAGAGAGCTTCGTCATAAAAGCCATTGAAACAAAAGAAGATGATCTTTGTGAGCCTCAAGACAGTGATATGCGATTTGTATAATTTTTGTTTTATCAATAAATTACGGCTTTTATTCTATAAAGAAATCAAGATCTTATGTTAAAATGCTGAACTCATTGCAGAGTTAGTTCCGACATAAAAGTTTTGTTTGGCAAGGGTAAAGTGTAGAGTAGTGTAGGACTAAAAAGTGGAAATAAGTTTGTAAGTTAATAAAAGTTTTGATGCCAAAGACGTTTAACTAAGTTATGTCAAAAATTCAAAAAGGCTTTTATGCTTTTACTTGTAAACAGATAAATCAAATTTCTACATATTTGGGTTTCTTGTTCTCTAAACTTGTTGGTACGAGTGGTCCAAAGACTCGTTTTAATAAAATTTGACCTAATTTCACACCTTCGAAAATAGTGTAGTTGAGTAAAAACTAGTTATAATGAGGACTGAATGCCAAATACCTAGCCCTGAATTTCACTGACTATGCGAAACGGTTTTTACGGAAAAACTTAAATCTAACTATAACTTTTGCTATGCCAAACAAAGCTAAAATATGTTGGTATACCTTTGAAATCATATTTGTACATCGCTAGAAAATTTTATAGATAAAAATAAAAATGGCAAAAAGTATCAATTTTTCGATTCTTTAGGAAACTTAAATAAAAACTAAATCGTAATATTAGTACCCCTATAAAACTACGTTAGCTCGATTTATCCTGAATAAGCTCTGAAGCAGTTATTCAGGGTGAACCTCACTATACTTACTACCTCAGGAGCGATTTTGGTCACGGCACTGGCAATCGGCTTGCCGGTGCGCCTGTCATATGTCATTTCAAATTCCACTGGATCGCCGATCTTTAAGTGTTCAATGTTGCCAGTGAACTGGCTAAAGTGGAAGAACAGGCGGGCCTGGCGTTCGCAGCATTGAATAAAACCATAAGAATGCTAAAAAATAGATAAAATTATGAGTAGAGACAGGATTATATGTGTTACGCACAAATATCGAAAACGCTCAATGAGCGGAAATAACGCACACAACGCGTTATGGACGAAGGTAAATGACCAAACACCGAAATTAAATAAGTGAACTTATGACCGCAACGTGTCGAGGTCATTTTAGAAGCGACCACAACACGAAATGGATGGTTTATATCAACCGAACACCGGATTCTTCCTGTCTTAACTAGTTTCCTTAATGCGGTAAAAAATGTTAGCATCGTCTTTGCAAAAACTTCCTTCTGCCGAAGTAGGTCAAAATGTTCTAGTTAAAATTTCAGATGGCTAGCGCCAAGAAATGTTTTGGCTGAGGTTTGAGTGAACATGAGTCTGGTATGTACCAACTAGGCACTAAAGAAAGTGTACTGGAGCGAATGTATGGTCGAAATGAGTTTACTTTTGCTGATTCCAACTTTACTGATCAATCGGATGTCCCAAGCAATGCACTAACTTTAAGAAAAGCTTCAGTTTTATCTTCAGGCTCCAAACAAGGATTTGTGTTATGTCATTGTAAGCGGTATTGTAACACTAATAAATGCCATTGCCGTTCGAAGCAAGTACTATGCAACTCCAAGTGCCACAACAGTAGCTCTTGTAAGAAAAATAATTTGTTACAATGTGGTTCAATCTACAATTAAGTCGTTTATCTATTTTAGATAAAAAATTACTTATTTTAGTTGTTTAAAACTATTATTTTTTTCTAGTTGTTTACTAGTTTAAAATTACGAAGTACCTATTATTAACTACTTACTTTTACTTACTTACTATTTAGTGTTTAAGAATATTTCCAACTTTTGAACTATATTCTGTCTTATGTTAAGTAAATCTTATGTTATGTATTTATTTTCAAATATATGACGCTTTCACTATATTTTAAGGTGTTTAAGTATGTGGTCTCTTTTAATAAATAATTAATCGTTTTATGGTCGTTCTTCAAACAAACAGAACGCGTTGTGGTTGCTTCTAAATAAACACAACGCGATGCGGTCATGAATTCACGAAAACGAAAAACTATTTAATTTCGGTGTTTGATCATTTACCTTCGTCCATAACGCGTAGTGTGCGTTATTTTCGCTCAATGACCGTTTTCGATATTTGTGCGTAACATATGCATTTGCAAAGTTTTCATATGCATTTGCATACTTAAGCCTTTCTCATTGCTAATAGAATTTTTTTCTAAAATATAGAACAGGGGATTCACCAGCAGCGCGTCTTTTGTTTTGGTACCTACGATAATAAAATGAAAGAGACAAAACATCGTATCGCGCGCCTATTGCAGTATTCCTCCCACCTATTATACTCAATGCAAGATATAAACAAAATTATAAAAACTCCAACAAAATACCGCCACTAGTTTTAATAAAGTTTGTGCCAAATTGATAGTTTAATTAATGAGACGGCAAAACTTTTGCCAGAAACTGCAACTGCCAACATAGCACTTAATCCAAATATCTGCCTAGTTACCTCAGTAGATGTGGAGCGATCGTTTTCCATTTTGAATGATTGAAGACACAATCTTAGTACTGAATATTTGGAACAACTTATGATTATTCATGACAAGACATATTAAGGGATGTGAAAAATGTGAGTCATTGGAGGAGTAAAATTAGAGTACTTTGTTAATTAAAAATGCAAATTATAAAGTTGTTATTTAACTTAATATTTAGTAATAAAGTATAGGGTGATACCTACCAGCAATTTTTCAATAATGCCAGTTTCGCGTGTTCCCATATTAGCCGAGTTAGATGAATCATTGTTATAGCTGCTATTGCTTGTATTGTTTCCATTTGAAAATATATTATTTGAGGTTGAAGTATTCATGGAACTGTCACCAGAGCTAAAAGTTAAAACATATAATCTGCTGTCCAACGGAAAAACACCGTATATGAATAGTGTTATAATATACACATACGGTGTTTTTCCGTTGTATGGAAGTAATGCAATGTGTTTCAAAGGTGAAGTAAAATATTTAAGAAGGTGATACCTTGCTTCAATTGTTATGGTCTAAGATCCGAATAGGAAGCGACCTGCACCCGTCTGTTTTTCGGAGAAATTCTATTTTATATTAAATATAGTAATCAAACAAAGATTGCTACAGAGTTGCCTAAAAGTTATGTTCAAGGCTTTTCTTACATTTAAAAAATAACCTCAAAATCTTTGATACACCCTGTATAATGGCAAGTTAATAAAATATGTAGGTTTCAATAATACAGAATGTACCAAAAACTGTAATATTTTTTCAAAAAATTAAATTTAAACAATTTCCCACGGCTTTATTTATAAAATGGGAGGGAAAAGAATTTTAGTGATATATTAGTACTGTCATATAGAGTAAAAACATAAATCGGCATTATACAGGGTGCCAAAAATTATGAGGTTATTTTTTAAATTTAAATATACCTCTCACCCTAATTTTTAGGTAACCCTGTAGCAATACCTTTTTTCGCCCTTTCGGGTCTTTCCCTAGTTAGTGGGCTGCAGCCCTAGAGGCTTATTGTGCCTCGACCCTACTCCTTATTCACACGCTATTAATTCCATAACTTAGATGGTTGCTGCTCGGTCCGTCCGCTCATCCCCAAGTACCGGGTGCTTGGTCGGCGGTCACCCATACAAGTTATGGCCGCGCTCCACGATGCTTAACTCCGGTGATCGTTTCTGCCGATCCCATCGGTGCAGTAGAGAGCGGCTAGATAGCAGTACCTTTGCTTAAACACTATATTTTATATTAAACATTTTTATTTAGCAAACAGATATGTGCAGATCGCTTCCTTTTCGGATCTTGGACTATTAATGGCTTATGGAATCTTTGGTGAAAAAATTAATGTAAGCGCTAATATAAACTTTAATGATGTTTTTTACTTGGTATCACAGATAGACATACGCTACGCGAACAGATTCCTCTTCCAATGGCGCAAATTTGACCTATCAAACGCCGACTTTCTCGCGTAAAGCTTAGCTCATATACTTACGAAATGCGATTTGCGGACTGGAGAACGTATTTGTAAATTGGTCAACTTTAAATGTGTTTTTGAAATTGACCAATTAGAAAACATTCCGCAATTCGCAACTCGCATTTCGTAAGTATATGTACTAAGCTTTACGCGAGCCAGTCGGCGTTTGATAAGCGAAATTTGCGCCATTGGAAGAGGAATCTGTCTGTATGTTCATCTGTGTTGCTATTTATCTGGCGTCCTTCCACAAAGCTACCAGATTGTAATTTTATTTGATAAGTAAAAAATTAATCGAAATATTCCAAACTAAAAATCTGAACTTACCTATTAAAAACATTATTACTGTCCAGTGAAAACGTTCCAATTGGTGGAAAGTTCCTCGCGCTAGCATGGGTAGTGCTAGCAGAGCCAAACAGTCCATTACTGTAGGACGACATTTGGCTCTGACTTGGTTTCTCGGTGCCAAGCAATGGAAAGTCCTGGCTAAAGCGAGAATTCGTGCCAGATCTGTTAAAGCTAAACGCAGCTTGCGACTGTTTACCTGTAGAAAAAAGCTTTATTTAAACAAATTTAAAATTTAATAAGCTAAGGCTTGAGCTATTTACATCATTTGCTTTAAATATGATGTTCTAAAAAATTGGCAGGGTTTTGGCCCTGAAATACAAATACAAAATGGAAAGCTGGTAACTACTTGTTCCTAAAAGAAATAACGTCACAAGAAGATTTATATATAAAAAAAAACAAATTAAACCATTAATGATTCTTGCCCCTCATGTGCAACTGCAAACATCAGGTTGCATTCTTCAAAAGAGATTTATGTAGATATTCACAGAAAGTTTTGAAAAATCTACTTGAGCTATTGTTTTTCAAAGAACAGTCAAACGGTTGCTGGCCAATTCTATTCCGCTTTATCAAAACCCTTTTGATTATTGTACCGGCTTTTTGTAGGAAGGAAACCCTCCTTTTCGTCAGACCTGACCACCTCGGATTTATATTTGTTTTCCTAAATGAAGAAAACCTATAGAGGCGGAATATATTTTCTTGGCTAAACACGAAGTAAAAAAGCTGTGTATAACTAACTTTCAAAGCACAAAAATATATTATTTTTTAAGGAGGTTAAATAAAATTGCAGGAATATTATAGAAAGTGTATTGACTAAAAAGAAGAACATTAGAACTAAGAATTTATCAACATTTCTTCTACGTAAGTCATATCCTAAAAAATATATATACTTTTCTGTCTGTTACCATTTTAAATGAACGTTATTAAGCTTTATACTGGGTGTTCGGTAAAGAATTAGAGAATAAGTCATGCAGTAACTTTGGATATATGGACACTAAAATAATACTGTTTACCCAAACAAGCCTTAATAAAAATTTTAATATATTATTATAAAATATTGATCTTTAAATACTATATCATCACATATTTACCTTTAATAATATTGGAAATTTGGCCATACAAATAAATGATTCATTTTCATTTTACCGGGTGGTGCATCACCAGACTGACCATTGGCAATCCCATGTATATTTTGATACCTTCAAATATTGGATCTCCTATTGATTGTACAAGAAAATTGACAAAAATTGTATTAGGCTCTTTGAAGGAATTTATAAGATAAGCTCACACACTAAATTTTGATATTTTTTTAAAAAGCTAATTAAAAGTTATTTAAGAAGAACTATTTGTAAAATCGTTGCATACTTGATACATACCATACTGAATCCACCAGTAATAAATACAATGTCTTGTCAATTATTTTAATTTGACTTATAGTTACAAATAGCTTTTAAATAACTTAGTTAGCTTATTAAAAATAACGAATACAATTTCGTTGTAAAATTAATAGGAAAGCCAATAAGTATTTAAAGGTACCAAAATTTAGATGGAATTTCTTATGGCCAGTCTGGCAATACACCAACGTTATATTTTTCTGGTAATTTTATATTAAGAAAAATTCCTAGTAAGTAACTATGGTTACTGACTTTTTAAACCAATATTTTTTCCTTTTTTATCTTTGGACACCAAGGCTAAAATCCTAAAAACTAACGTACCGTGGGTGTCTTAAGTGAGGTAAGAGGGAGTTTGTTGACACGGGACTTAAATACTTTTAAGAATTGGGGGAAGGAAAGACCTCTGTGGACAGCAGGTTCCACATTCTAGAAACGCTAGGGATAAAAGAACGAACAAAGTGGGAAGTTCGGGGCCTATCCAGTTGGACCGTATAGGGATCCATACGGCGCGGCACCACGTGTTTCTCTGTTGGGAACCGTGAGTGGAGGAACTATACTGAACAATTCTTCAGAGCAGAAGCCATGGAAGAACCTATAAAAATGCGATAAATCCCCACAGCCCGACGATGGGCAAGAGAGAAAGCCTTTCTATAAGTGAAAGGTCATTAATGAGACGAATAGCTCTTCTTTGAATGGAATCAAGAATGCTTGGGATTATGGGGGACGCCATGCCCCAGATATGAGAACAATATTCCAAGGGAGGTCGGATTTGGGACACATACAAAGTGTATAAATTAGAAGGGGAAAAATACTTTTTGGCTCGAAAGAGAAATCCAAGCTTTTTTCAAGTTGCCGTAGCTGTAGATATAATGTGTTTATGCCAGTTAAAATATATAAAATAATTTTTTTTTATTGTGGTAACTAGGGTTAAGAACTTCTTAAACCAATGCAATGTAATATATTTTCTGTATAGGTCTTTTTCTTATTTTAAAGTGACTAGAATATAGGGAGTAAGTGGATTGCTTACACAGCAGCTGCTGTCATATACCAAATTAAAATTTGAAACTGTTTTACAGATTAGAATGGCCATATTTTCGAAAATAATAAAGATAGACATCTTAAATATGGTATTTTATTTATCTCTGAAAGATATTTTATAAGGATACAACAGGGATGCCGAACCAATGGCACGCGACGTAAAATTTTTGGCACGCAAGTGTGTTAATGTGTTTTTTTTTTTTTTTTTTGAAGCGGCTCAAAGAGGCAAAGGATGCAAGTTTTAAGTTGATCGTTTATTTTTGCTCTTCAAAATTTCTACTTACTGAAAAGTATGTCATAACACACCTAGGACGTCATTTTCAAGTTTTAGGTTGTTAACTTTTTTCTTTGGTCTTCAACAAAATTTTTACTCACTAAAAACTATTTTATGGCACGCCTAGGACATCATTTTACATTATTGTACAAAAATGGTACGTTAATACGAAAAGGTTCGCCATCCCTCTGATACAAAATACAGGTGTTCCATTCATTAGAAGCATAATCTATATTATTTATTTCATACAATAAAAAAATAAAAATATAAGGGGGTGTAAATATATGTACACCTTGAGTATATGGTCATAAAAATGCATTAGACCCAATCTGAATTATTTTTATCGAATTTGAAGCACAAAGTAATGTCGAACTCAAATTTAATTTAAATTTTTGAAAGATACTGTAAGTCTGTGTATCTTTAAAGAACAAACTTTTTTAAAGGCTTGTTTGGCTTAAAAAATGTATTAGACCCAATCTGAATTATTTTTATGGAATTTGAAGCACAAAGTAATGTCGAAATCGAATTTAATTTAAATTTTTGAAAGATACTGTAAGTCTGTGTATCTTTAAAGAACAAACTTTTTTAAAGGCTTGTTTGGCTTAAAAAAATGTATTAGACCCAATCTGAATTATTTTTATGGAATTTGAAGCACAAAGTAATGTCGAAATCGAATTTAATTTAAATTTTTGAACGATACTGTAAGTCTGTGTATTTTTAAAGAACAAACTTTTCTAAAGTCATGTTTGGCTTAATCGTTCAATTTTTTTAGGTAAAATCCAGTAACTTTATGAACAAGTCATTACCGACCAACCTGCATACTAATAGTACTTACCGTTACTTGTCATATTTTTATAATCGATGATAGGGTCCTGGTTCAAAGAGTCGGGGGCGGCTGGAACGTCTTCCACTGAGGATTGTTGGACATGTTGTTCATTCAGTGCTTTTTTTTAAATAACTTTTCACTTCTTATCGTTTCTTAAGTGTAGAGAATATCACAGAATGGTTATTCGGTATTTCTCAAATACCCCACAATACAGTCGATGCGGTTTATATATGGGTGGTGTGTCGGGTGAATATAACGGGCCGCGGACACCAAGCGGCAACGAAAATCTATGCTCACTTCGAAATTAATCGATAAAATTCACAAGGTACAAGTTCACAATGTTTTTTTATAATGCCATAATTAAAAAAAGAGAAAACAAAAAGTACGAGTCCAATAAAGTTATATATATCAAAAATGACGTTTTCGCAGTCACTCAAAATTTGTATGGAAGTGTGATAACAGAAAAGTAAATAAAAATCCTCAGATGTCTTCAATGCGTGCTGGGTGCGTATTGTGCTGTTATGCTCGAGAAATTTTTGTCCATAAGGCCAGTGGTTACACAGGAGTAGAACGCAGGTTACTTTGAATTTTCTACACTAAATTTTGAGGTTCTTAGTTACACAAGCTGAAACAAAAAAAAACGGCATCAGATTACAATATTTATTACTTTTTCGTAACTTAATCTTTAAGCCACATGAGAATCCGAATCCGGCCCGCTGTATGATTTGATCCGGCCCGCGACGAGACATTTCAAAAATCTAATTTAAAAAAATAAAATTAAATTACCCTACTTACTTAATCAACTAAGGGAGCAAGCCGAGTAGCGGCGATCATCAAAAAGTGAGGCACAACAAAAGATTATTTCGTCTAGTATAGAACAGTTGAGAGTGAGTGTAAGTAGTGTAATTTAATTTTTATATAGGCCCTATATGGTGGATGGCTCGAACTTTAGTTTAGTTTTATCTGAGCTACCGAAGTGATATCTTCGACGAACGAATTTTTTTTTTTATCTGTTTAACACTCCACGAAGGCTTTATGCCTAAGTACCAGAGTACCGTGGGTGTCGGGTTATTAGATGTTTAACCCCTTTTCCACGCTGTTCCGTCAACGTTATCCAAGCACTGAAACATGCAATTTTTGCATTTCACAACACCTTTTAGACAACGCGGTAGTGCCACCACGGACGTTATTTTTTGTAAATAACTACTACCTGGGGTAGGCAGAATACTACACAGTGGTTTGCCAAGCCATCTGTGAGGTGACGAGCGATTAAATGCCAATGTCCGGTTCCGAGATTCGAACTCGGATCGCTGCGGTGAGAAGCTGGTACGTTACCGCTGCACTACGCTCGCCACAGAAATCCAGCGAACTGCATGTTTCAGTGCTTGGACAACGTTGACCGAACAGGGGGCACGATGGGTTAAACATCTAATAACCCGACACCCACGGTACTCTGGTATTTAGGCATATGCCTTCGTGGGATGTCAAAAAGATAAAAAAGAACTGCTCTAGTGCCGTCTATTTGCTTTGTGGCTATCGCAACAAATATGGACACTACAGCACTACTTTAAAATGAAGTACTCTTAAACCCAGCCCGCGAACGTACTTGCACAGTAATGGTTGGCCCGCCACATGTCAAAGGTTGCCCATACTTGACGTAGACCTTAAATTTTGTTTTTACGTGAAAAAGCGTGTCTGTTTTAAATCGAACACGCATCAGTGTGTTTCGGGAGTTGTTGCCGTTGCAGCACATTTCAGTTCATACACTTGTAAACTAAAGGTTACTAGAAGGTGTATTTGTAATGCTGTATTGTAAATTAAGGGAACCGCCATCTATTTTTTTATTTTTTAATTACTTCCAAATGATCACAAATACATTTGCGCGATCGTTTTATGTGAAACGGCACCAAATCATAGTTAAATATAAAGCGGATGATTGGTAGACTCATTTTGGTTGTAGGTTATATGGAATACTTAGAAATTTTAAAAATCTAATAAAAATTTGATACACTATTAGTGTTTCTTTTTTTCATGGTTGGCGAAGGAGGGGAAGTAATAACTGTTCGAACGGTTAAGGTAATAGTTAAAGTATAGTGTCTTTCAATAAGAGTGATAGTTTTTTAAATAAAGATTTTTACAGGTTTCTAATCCTTATAATTTATATTTCTAGGTGTTACTATATTTAGTATAGTACGCAGTTTTATGATGCAGGGTTTCATTCCTCTCAATCGGTTGGAAATCATAAAAAAATATAACCAAAGTGGTAACTCAGTTGTGGCCACTCAAGGTTTATTCATTCAAAAATTTTGTTCCATCATTGGTACTCTGCGCAGGTTATCCGCCGCACTGTGGAAAAGTTTGTAGATGAGTTTTGACCTAAAGTTAACTCATGTTCAAACTTTGCGTCACACCTGGTACGCAAATTTAAGGTGAGAGGAAAGTAAAACTTTGCTGTCGTCTAATTGTTGAGTATTATAATCCAAATTATACATGGAGAGATACCCAATTCTATATTGCAAGAAGTTAACGCAATCACGTGACTACCAACAGCCCAATGGCATTTTGATATTACTGTCACCTGATTCGGGACCTCGGCATTTCCGCAGTAATTTAATGTACATGAGGACTAGGCATTATTCTGAATCGCGGAATATAATGTTCTAAAGCCGCATTCAGATTTGTACCACATCGCGAACCTATATCTGGACGTCGGAGCGAACTCCGTCGCGTACCTGACTTAGTGCTGCAGGTCGAAGTTCGTCCCGATCCACAGCTTGTCGGTAAATTAACATCAAAGAATTAGTGCGCGACGACGACGAACGTGTTCAGTATAGTTTTTTCAGTTTTTAACAGTTACATTTTTGACTTCCGTCGCTCTACTATTTTTAAATGAACACTTTTAACAATTATTTTTGCTACTGTACTGCCTGAAACGGCTTTTGCGCTGGACATCTTCAACCACACTATCACTCCAGAACTTAATAACTGACAGTTGTGTCAAAATTTAGATTACTTTTGGTAATAAAAATGACCCAAGATCTTATAGAGTTTTAAGGTAATAATTTATTATTTGCCAACAAAAGAAATACGGCTCTGTCAAGGCTAATACTTTTATGGCTCTATCTATTGCATGTCATTATCCCATCACAGGTCAAGTCACTTTCTTAGATCGAGAAAAGAACTATACAAATCTGGACGCGGCTTAAGATGCACAAGGAAAATACTTGACAAAATCCGTTAAGAGTTTTTGGCGGCCTCTGTATTTATACATAATGACAGGCAAATAACAGAAGTAATTAAATGTGGTGATAATCGAACAAAAATTATCATACCCAATTTGTATCTAATCAATAACCCCGCGAGCTGCTGTTAATGTTTAAGCGGGAGATAATGTGGATAACTACATATTAAAACACAAAGGATGTTATGTCGTACACGGTAATAAATTTGAATAAATTCCAATTGCTATTGAGATATTTGTTACTGCATTGTTGTGCATGTACGTACAGAGTGTCCCAATAACTTAGAAATCGTTATTTTAAAATTAAAATAATTAATTATTAATATAATAATATAATTTAATAAAATAATTTTGTGTCTTGGGTCACTTTTCTCTAAAAGTCACAATAGAGCGTGTCTTTAAAAGTTTTTACCAAATGTTTTTTTATATAATTAAGCATAACCTCTACGAAAACAAGGACTTCCTAAAAAGTTCTGCTTGATAAAAAATGTATTTACACAAAAATATTTGTATGTTGAATATATAGGTTCACTTCAAAAAGTACCTGGTTTAAAGAAAATAGAAGACGTCGGCTAAGGACTTACGTTAAAAAAATATAAGAAAAATAACGGAGAGAATAAACTGAATCGTATTTTCAATTTTTGAAAGGCTTTTTATATACAGGTGTGGAAACGAACTGGCCGACCATAAGGAGGAGGAAATGGGATGTATTGTTCACATCACCGTCCGGCGAAAGACGAAAACGGTGTAAGCTAGGAGCCCTCATTTCGTTCTCCTCAAATCGCCGCGCACGTTGCAGCGGTGAATTTTAGGGGAGTACATAGCAAATTGGAGGAAGGGATTTAATGCAAGATTTGCCTATAATCGAAGGTTTGGTTTCCATACCGGTATTTGTAACATCCACAAACGACGGGACAAAATTTAAAAAAATGAAAGCGCTGTAGTGCTAGTAGGTTTTATATACTTTAGTTGACACCGAATACAAACATACACCTGCCCGACAAAGATAACTATATTGTTTTTAAACCATTGTGGGGATGTACTCAAACACGCATCAATTTTAGGCGAAGAACCAATTTTAAAACGGTATTTACCAATCGGTTATGTTGATGTTTAAACAATGTATTAGACGTCAAAGTTATCACCAATTATGACCGCAGTTAGAATTGGTTGAACGCCTAAAATTGATGACGGTTAAACAGGCGACGTGTATGACGTCACCGTTTAGCAAGAAAATCCCCAATTTTAAAACGGTATTTACCAATCGGTTATGTTGACGTTTAAACAATGTATTATACGTCAAAGTTGTCACCAATTATTACCGCGGTTATAATTGGTTGAACGCCTAAAATGGATGATTGTAATCATCAATTTTAGGCGCTCAACCAATTATAACCGCGGTAATAATTGGTGACAACTTTGACGTATAATACATTGTTTAAACGTCAACATAACCGATTGGTAAATACCGTTTTAAAATTGGTTCTTCGCCTAAAATTGATGATAGTTTCTAAAATGTATTGAACCGTATTAACAACAAAAAATGGCTTTAATTAGTCACGGGTAAAATGTAAAATACCATATTAATAAATTTGATTTCATTTCTGGTAATTGTCTCGAAAGATGCCGCAGCTCCGATTTTGACAAATTTTGGTATACGGGTTTTGTTTTACGCGCTGATCAAGAATCTAAAAGAATTTTTAATTAGAAACGTATAAATAATATACTAACCAGAAGTAACCAATACAAAATTTACAAAAAAAAAACAGCTTGTTACTTTTTTAAACCATTCTGTATAAATATTACGAATACACTTACATACATTAACACCAACATCATTGGTGCATAAAGAAATACATAAATAATACCTCTCCCGTATTGACAAATTGAGATAACAACATTGTAACAATAAACAATAAAAAGCAAACCAAATTTTATCATGCGTCTGCCAATTGTACGGAAAAGATTGCGATTAAAGTGTTTTCTATTAATAACCTAGTGCGCCTTAAATATATTTGTGTCTTTTCTTTTCCTTATGATAGTTTAACACATTATTATTATTATTCCAGAAATTATTACCAAAATTATGCCAAAAATGTATCGATATAATTATTTGTGTATCATACGTTCAAACACTACAATTTTCCCAGACTCTATTTTTGGGGATAATAAAGTTAGTTCAAAGATTAAAGAGAGGAAAAACATTTTTGCCACATGTAATAGCCACAACCTTGGTTTTTCTATAGCTGGTTTAATAAAAAAATTGTTTTTAAATCCCTAACTCTTCACCTTTTGTTTTTATGGTTAACTAATCTTTTTTTTCTTTGGACGAACCACGAAGGCTATAAAAGCCTAAATACTAACGTACCGTGGGTGTCTTAAGCGAGGTAAGAGGGAAAGTACTTTTTTAAAGAAAATATAAGTATTAAATTGTTATTACAAATAACACCTCTTTTGAGAAGTTATTAGTATTATTCTATTCTTTAAGGCCAAAATCGTTATTAATTTCAAAGATGAAAAGTCTTTTTCTACTAGCGTGTGGAAAGCAACACATTTTCGCACACAATTTAGTTTGTGTCATTCATTAGAAAATCATAAATTTTCCGCACTAGTGCGGAAAAGTACACTATCACTACTTTTCCGCACTAGTGCGGAAAAGTACTAAACATTTTGAACCAAATATTAGTGAGTTCCAATGAAGGATTTTCGTGTACTTTATATTTAAAAGAAAATTTTGCTTTGGTGTGGTAGGATATTAGGTAGCAATGTGTTAAAATAAATAAAAAAAAATAAATATAATTTTAGTTTGTTTGTTTGTTTTCCTTACGCTCGTAGAAAAATAGCGTTCCTAACACGTGCCGAAAGTGCCTCTTCCGCATTTGACTACTATGACCGAACTTCGCTACTCGTCGTTCGGTCAACTGCGGTTGCGTGCGGAAAAGTGGCACTTTCAACACTAGGTAGGAAATATACTATTGTCGTTAACCGAAAATTAAATAAAGTGCACTTAACAGGTTGCTGAAATAAACGATTCATTTACTATCAATTAAATGTTTAATTAAAAACCTTGAACATTTTTAAAACGGCTTAACGAAATGCCAGCAAATTATACATTTTTAAAAAGAATATAAAATATATACCTTTTATTCTAATTAAAAATATACAGGGTGTTCCATTTTCAAAAAGTAAAGTTACGAGTTTTTCCTAGCTTCTTAATATTAATTTGTTTTTTTTGCTATATAGCTAAAAGTATGTACTGGCCAAGTAAAATCGGTCGTAAAAAACACCAAATATTATTATTTAATATTTGTCTGCAAACATTGGTAAAATGTTACCTGCTATAAGTACAACATCGGTTGGCAACATAGAAATCGACGAGTATCCGACAATTACCGTTCGATCTGTTACAAATACAGCTTTATTCTAGACCAGGGGTGGCCAACTTGTTTAGGCTCAAGATCGACTTTTCAGTGACGACAACAAAAATTTATTTTTAAGGTTTGAAAATTTTTGAAGAGCAAAAAGAAATCCCGACCTCCCGACTTTCCGCCTTTCATTTCTACATTTGTAGCATTGCGCCCTGATGCCTTGGACCATCCGGTAGGTACGGCCCTGGTTCTAGGTATTTATATTTTTGACCTTGCTACGATCGACTGCACTAATAGTCGCGATCGACCAATCGATCGCGATCGACCGGTTGGCCACCCTAGACAAAAAAACTTCTTCTGACACCATGTACCGGGTGTCAAGTTATAAATTTACACCCCCGTTACTTTTATATTTTTTATGGTCCAAAATAATTAAAAATATCGGTTTGTTGGGTTAATTATGTAGTTTCTGAATTTGTAATTAGATTTTTGTTATCTCTAAGGCCGTGTTTCCACGGGCTTCTTTTGAAGTTGGTTTGGGCCACAAAAAGTGCTTCGATTGTACAGTGACAGAAGTTTAATTGTGGTTGTCAAAACGCCCGTGTAAAAAAGGAGTAAAATTTTAGCATGATGGTGGAAACGAAACTACAAGCTGGCGACACATCAAGCACTTTTCGTGGCCCATATTAACTTCAAAAAGTGGCCCGTGGAAACACGGCCCAAGATATAAACGGCACGACAAAGAGTACGATTTTTTTAATGTGAACACCCTATACTTATACTATCTTACCATTAAAAAGATCTTTCAAAAACATTTAAAAATACCACATTTCATATACTTTTCTCTATTAGTTTTCGAAATATGGCCATGGAAATCTGAAGAATAATTTGTAATACCCATTAGAAATGTAAAAACTTCCATCCCCATAACTTTTTAATTTTTAACCTATAAAAATAGTAAAAACACCATTTTTTTAGGATGCTTCTGTAGTATCTGTATCCCTAATCAGAATTCTTTTTTGCTCTTAAGCTATACAAATTAAGATAAAAAGTATAATTTCTTTAAATGGAACACTTTGTATATTAAATCACCATTAAAAAGATAATTTAAAGAGCCTTACAAAAATACCATATATTTATGTGTCTTTATTTAATGGTTTTGGAAATATGGCCATAAATAAATTATTGGCAAATTATTGCCATAATATAATCTAACCAATCTACATAAATTGAAATTTACACTTATTCTTTACATTTGGATGGCCATATTTTCGAAACTAATGAAGATAGATATATCAAATGTAGTATTTTTATGTAAAGCTCTTTAAAAAAGATATTATTATTAGTATTAGTAATTTAATATACTGAGTGATCCATTTTTAAAAATCATATTTTTTGTCCTACCCTATATGTATTAAGAGATATTAAAAATCTAATTATTGATTTAGAAACTACAAAATTAACCCAACAAACCGATATAAGTATTTAGTTTGTACGATAAAAAATTAAAAAGTAAAGGGGGGTGTAAATTTATAACTTTATACCGGGTACAACACAGTACATAAAAGGATTAGATGAGAAAAAACTTTAGGTAAATAATACCACGCGACATAGCAGACATATTTTCCGATAAAATTAATATTTACAACTAAAAAATACAAATTTTATTTATAGCTCACATTTGTAAAACAACACTTGTTTACCAACTGGATTTTAATTGTAAATAATGATATTGGACATGGAATAGTGCAAGGTTTTCTGCAATTTCCTTAAATAATCGAAATTTCATGCTATTATACTATCAGGTTGAAAATGTCGCATACGATCCTAATTCCATTTAAACGTAATAAGTAGAAATTATGAAATATGCAAATAAGCGGGTAATAATAAATTATGCCCCAATGCTTTAAGAAAACGTTGTTTTTCCACGACCCCATATGAAAATGACATAAAACGCACTCCTTGATCCTTTAGAAAACGAATAATATCACACGCGTGTTGAAATCTACTCTTACACACACTAGTGTTGAAAAGTACATATATGACAGATGCTTAATTTCCGTTAAAAGATATTTACAGTATATTTTTAACAAACTAAAGGTTTTGACTTACTAGTGCTAACACACATTATCTTTTTTTCAAATTATATTCATTTTAATTTTATGTTTAAGGGTTTATTAGTTTATTTATAGACATTATTTTATAGCAAATGTTTTAAATAATAATAGGCAACCCTATAAACAATGGAAGTGTCTAAAACTTCGAATGCCAAAGTAGGGATCTTGATTTCTTTAATTTTAACCTAACCACAAAATGCCAGGCGATTTTTTTTGCAGATAAATCATACCTTGTTAGAAAAGGCTAATATCCGGTAAAATAAAAATAAAATTGCCATTAAATTAGAGTTGAAATTGTAATTTAATCCATTTGGGACTGTAGGTTTTGTTTAGTGATAAGGTGTTTTACGCGATTTGAAAACTTAATTAAAGAAATTACAGTGCAGACACTTTTGTAAGAAAACTGAAATAAAATACTAAATACTTACATGCTTTTATATACAGTTAAAGGTAATTTTTATTTGGATTTTAGTGCATTGACATTGATTTACGTCTAAGCTTTTGTCAAGATTATTTTGTCTGTGTTTAAATTAATGATATAAAAAAACTAACTTTGGATTTTTGGTATATAAATATTTTTTGGTCGTAGGAAAAATATTGTACATGACTCGTGCCAAAACTGATTTTCACACTCGTGGCATTGTCGAACTCGGCTATCGCCTCGTGCGACAACATTCCCACTCGTGTGAAATATATCACTTTCGACACTTGTTATGTAATATACTATTACACCAATTTAGAAATTATCACAAAACAGGAATATAAAATAAATAATGAACACTGCATACCTACGAAGGGCTTTAAAACAATAACTTTATAGATTTTTCAAAATAACTTTTATGATTCCAAAAGAGGATTCTGAATGTATTAACGACTTCTTCAGCCAAGGAAACCGTTGTCCATGTTTTTTGATGTTCGGAAACAAAAAAATCCATTTGGTGCTATATCAGGAGTATACGGCGGACGACACCATAGTTCAATTTTTTTATTCCATCGAGTGCGAACAACTATTGTTGTTAATCATCAGCTGACTAAATATAGTGACTTTACCCAGTCGTGACATTTTTTTCCTGTTTGTTCTTCATAGCGTCCTCGACTTCGAATCGACACTACAAACTTGCAAAGGAGCAAAGACAAGTATGTATAGTTTTGAGACACATAAACTATGATCCTAGGCTTGGTCGCTCGCTTGCTAGGATTACAGGCGTCGATTGTGAAAATTGTATGTACGTTCACAATACATAAAATTTGCCTCTTGACAAATCTCAGCAAATGTCCAAACCTATCACCAAACATTTAGCATTGGTTTGTGTACCTACAATTTTTGTGACAGGCACAAATACATACACATCAATTTTAGGCGAAGAACCAATTCTAAAACGGTATTTACCAATCGCTTATGTTGACGTTTAAGCAATGGATTATACGTCAAAGTTGTCACCAATTATTACCGCGGTTATAATTGTTTAAACACCTAAAATTGATGACAATACGACAGCAGACTCGTGAAGGATCCAATATTAGCTTATATTACCTTATAAATACATGACGTCCAATTACAGGGCTTACACTCAAGTTTGCGAATAAAAACTGTAACTAAGAGATCCATAATATTTAAAAGTGACTAAAAGAAATTCGTAGGAATTTTCATAACCAGACGGAATGAGAAGAACCAACACTATCATCAATTTTAGGCGAAAAACCAATTCTAAAACGGTATTTCCCAATCGGTTATGTTGACGTTTAAACAATAGAGAATTATTGCGCAATGAAATAAGGCCAGGCACTAATAATACCGGCCTTATTTTGACATCTGAGTTTGCGCAGATGCATGGTAGGATAAGGACTCCCTTAATAAGTATAGTGCCCGGCTGCATTTAGGTCGGATTTAGGTCGTGCCTTATTTTGGCCTTATTTTAACTTCGGAACTGTTCGTCTAACCGAACGGCTGCCGATCACAAAATCGAAAAGTTTTTAGAAGTAAAAATACTAAAAACCTTGCTTTTTAAATGTATTTCTGTAATTGTTTTATAAAAACCCTACAACACAAAACAATAAAGAAAAAGTACTAAAATTGTTTCCCCTTTTTTTAGGTTAAAGTACTGTCAACATGATTTGCAATAACTCTAAATCATGGACACAAGCACTTTTTAAATAGGACCGGTATTAATAATTCCCGAGCTTAATAAGGCAACTTGAAATAATTCTCTAATGTATTATACGTCAAAGTTGCCACCAATTATTACCGCGGTTATAATTGGTTGAACGCCTAAAATTGATGTATTATTAACCAGGCTAAATCAGGATCCTAAAATTTTGCAGTTCTCTTCCATTATTAATCGAAATTGGTCTCAACAATCCCGACTCTTTTTTTTATTCACACAAAATGGTTTAAATTACTTGCCAAATACTTTCAGAACCTGCATTGCGTATAATTCCAAACATACCTTATGTATATTACTCTATACCTTGTTTATACCTAAGTCCAACCGTGTTTGAATTGTTTTAAATTCTATGTCAAAAGTGACGTTTGCAAGCCGTTACATAACCATCAATGTCTTCTAAACAAAAGCCTTTAATATGAGTTGGGGTTGGGTTCCTAGTAAAGAAAGAACTTCTTTAGTAGACTGTATCGATATTTTCACAATTTATAAAGATGAGTGGTCAAAAATAATCGTTAAAAATTATAATGACAAAAACCTTAAAAGTCAATTTTTTCAAATAGAAACCCCCATCTTTTATTACCTCCTATCCTATTTAGGCATTAAAAATAAGGGTAAGTTTGAATAATAATGTTTATTCCAAAATTTATAGTTTTCGAAATATTAACAATTTAATATTTATCTATTCTAACAATGCATTTAAGTACGCGTAGGTACGGGGTAGTTGGTTGTGAAGCCGAATTTTATTGTCAAGGCCAACTAGAAACCAAACTAAGCCGTACATACTTAAAAGTAGGTATTGTTAGAATAAATATTAAAATATTCATATTTTCAAAAACTATACATTTTTGGAATAGACGTCCTTATACAAATGTATCCTTATTTTTGATGCTTAATAGGGTAATGTAAAAAGATAGGGTGTTCCGTATAAAAAATTGTCTCATTAGGGTTTTTGTCGTAATCATTTTTAACGATTATTTTTGACCACTCTGTATTTATTAATTGTGAAAATATTAATAGAGTCTGCTAAGGTAGTTCTTTTTACGAAAACCCCACCCCAACCCATGTTAAAAGCTTTTGTTTAGAAGAAACTGATGGTTATTGTAATGGTTTGCAAACGTAATTTTTGACACAACATTTAAAATATGTCAAAAATTGTTTGATTAAGGTATAGAACATTATACATAAATTATGTTTAGGATTTTATGCAGAATCTAGAAAATAAATAATATATAGGGTGTTCTATTTAAAATAAGAGAAGTTGACAGAAACTTCCGGTATAACCGAAAGTGGTAGAGCTGTCAAAATATATAGTTTATAATGTCTCACTCTATAATGTTATCAAAATTTTCCACAGCGTACTTTTCGAGAAATGGTGGCAGCGCCCGGTGGGACACCCTGTAGGTCATAGAAAAATCCTACGTACTTAAAAAAAATCTCTCAACAAATACATAACATAAAAATGTCGACTTTATGGGTCTATTGACCAAACTCGCCAAAAAATAAACGTGTTTTTGTTTTACATCGTAACACCGACATAAAAGTTTTTATAGCTTTATTTTTGGATACTCGTAATCGTTTACCATAAATAGACACCAATTAAATTTAAGTCAACGAAAAACATTTTAATGGATAAGAGAAAATTGTCTAAACAGCTCAGGTATCTTACATGTATATTTCATTTGTAACAAATGAAAAATGATAAATATTTAATCTAACTATAGAAAACAACACAATTTAAACCAATTTTTTACAAAAATGTGCCTTTAGTCCACGCCCACTTGGGCGACGAGTCGCGACGAGTCAAAATTGCTCCGGACAAGTTTACATGTATTTAATTACATGTAACGCAACTCAACGATTTTCCCTTAACGCGACGCTTCGTCTAAGTGGGCGAGCACCTTTAAACTCGGGTGACCAGAGAAGCTTTCCAGTGACTAAAATTTTTGTGCGTCACGCTCCAGGGCTTGAAGCTCTTGATCTGCTATAAAAACTTAGTCACTGAAACGCATCCCTAGACAAGGAAAGAGAGATAACTTTAAGAAATTTTAAAATTTCGTTTTTTTAACCTTTCTTTGCTTTATAATAATAATTTCTTTTTATATTTAAATCCATTTTAAACAAATAATTTTTTAAAATCCATCCTCAACCATAAAAACACGTTTGAAGCACAAAAACTAAAAGAGGGGCTGGTGTATGAGGGGTAAAGGGAAAGAAAAACGGAGTAGTTCAGGTGCATAACACTTTCCGTCACTGGAACGCCATAAAGTAGAACGAAATGCTCCTGAGCTACTCGGGAGCGCTCTATATGCGTCACTGGAAAGCTACTCTGGTGGACCATTGCTTCATCGTTACAATTAATTGGTGTATTCCTTTTAGGGTCTAGAGCCGCCCAGAACGACACCAAAAGTGTTCCTTTTAATTTCAGTCTATTGTATTTTTGACAGTTTTGACACTCTTTACAGTTCAAGAACGGTTTCGGGCGGTTCTACAGCATAAAAGGAATACACCAATCAAACAAAAATGAACTATTGAAAAAACTAAGCAAAAAAATAGGATAAAATTTAATAAAATGTAAAATAAGCAAAACTATATTTTGGCTGGTTTGTTATGTTTTATTTCGATATTATTATTTTAACCGTGTTTACGTTAGAGGATAAAGTCTAATTTGATTAAATGTATTTTTTATAATCTTACTATTACCTTTTTATTAAATTATAATATCAAATTTTAAAAATAGAACATCTCAACTATAAAAAAGATTATATTGTATACGTATATTAGTTAACGACTTAACAGTACCCTCGTTTCACACTAAGCCGGATTCACCGGACAGAGTGATAAAAAATTATACGGAGCCTTTGAGTTTCCCGACTTTCCGGACCTTAATGTGTGAAAGGTCCCATAAGACACCATACGCTTCGGTATCGTCGGTCCGTCGCCCGTCTACCGCTAATGTGGAAAGGCAGTTAGGCCTCGGCCACGTTAACGAGTGGAAAGTAACAAATCTCTGTACTGGTAGCCTATACTGGCTAAAATATTTTGCGGTAAACAGCGTCTTAAAACCAGTTTATATACATTAGAAACGCTCCGCCGATAATAATATTTATTCGTTTCAAGCGGCAGGTCTTTTTGCTTACGTATATTGCGGTCGTCTGATTTAAAAATGAAAATTATTTTATGCTGGCATAAAGAACAAAGGCAGCGCTCTTACATTCTCCGGTTTCCACTGATCGCCGACGCTGGGTATCGTGACCGTAGCCTAACAATTTATTTAAAATCATATTTCAGGAAAGTCTAAAGTAAGGTCACTTTTTACCAAATTCTTCAATAACAAAGGCAACTATTTGTATATGTATCTATTTTTACAACAGCTTACAGTTAAGGGTAGTTATTTAAAATTCTATTAATTTGCAGGTGACGCAAGTCAGGTTTAACCTAACATGTACTTTTTATGAAATAAAATTTTAATAATAAAATAAAATCTATATCAAGAAGCAAATAATAAGAATGTCAACAAAAGAATTGGTTGCATTAACAATTTTATACAATACGATTATTTGAGCAGCAAAACATTTTGTTAACGTATTTTACTTTCATGTATATGGTCATCCAAATTAAGTGTCCACCAGTAATTAATGCTGCAATTTTTCGATCTGCACACGCGCACTTTGCAGCAATTTTTAAAAAGCTATAAATGCGCGTGAGCAGATTGAAAAATTGCAGCAAGAAAGAATTACACGCAGGAAATCTTTTAAACTGTAAAAACAGCTTTACACGCAATATTTTTCTTGCAACAAGCCGACAATTTTGGTACTTATTTTAGTGATTTTAATTATACCATCCTCAAAAAAATGTAATTGGACAAAAGTTAACCTAGGTGAGCGAATATTTGTAAATAACAGATAAAAAATGAATGTGTTTATATATTTTTTCTCTAAAATTTTAGAAAATCATTAAATAAGTTGTTTCTCAATTTAGGTAAGTTGGTACACCTTATTATCTTCTTTTACTTTAAATAAGAAATATTTGGAGTTACATCTTTCAACAAATATCACTTCCGAAACAATGCAAAATGAAATGCGCAAATTCTAGACGCCACTGGATTGATCATCAGCTTTGATTTTACCCAGTTTTGCCAACTTTTCTCCGTGGAGTGCCCTTCCTTGCGTCCCCGACCTCGAACCGCCTAAAAGTTGAGGATATGTCGCAACCTTATAAATATAAACTAACCTTGTTGCAACAAGAAATTTCAAATTTTGCTGCACATGACCGACATGACATTTTTCTTGCTGCAATTTTTTACAGTAAGGCTGTTTTTAAGTCCGTTTTACAGTCGGCAAGTTCTTTCTGCAATTTTGTTGCGGCAACTTTCTTTCAATAATAACCTTGCTGCAAGTTTATTGCAGATTTGTTTTACAGTCGGCAATTCGCTTTCTAATATTGCAAAAATAGGGCAAAGTACCAACGTGCAAAAATGTGAAAATAAAGTTAGAACCTAACCTAGCTATTGACTGGTATTAAAAATTTAAAAAATCGAACGAAAAAGAGCCAACGCGGCTACAATTTGCCTCATTATTGCTACCGCTACCCTCCTGGGGGATGAAAATTCAAGAAAAAAGCAAGAAGGTGGTGGTCACTCAACTAGTAACTTTGGGTGGGGTTGGTACCACTAAAATAACCAAATTTTTCCCAGACTTGCAGTTGCAACTGCAAGAAAAATCGGTCCAACTGGTAAAGTTGCAAGTCGCAATAAAGTTGCAGAATACGCTGCCAAAAATCAGCTGTTCGCGTACTGCGCATGCCTACTACAAGTTTCTTGCAAGTTGCAGAAAGAACTTGCGGACTTTACAGTTTAAAAGATTTCTTGCATGAAAGTTTCTTGCTGCAATTTTTTGATCTGAACACGCGCAGTTTGCAGTAATTTTTGAAAAGAGAAAATGCGCATGCGCAGATCGAAAATTGCATGCAAGAAAACTTTTAAACTGTAAAAACAGCATTACATTTTAAAAGTTTTCTTGCATGCAATTTTTTCTTGCTGCAACTTTTCGATCTGCGCACGCGCATTAGTCTCTTTTTAAAAATTGCTGCAAACTGCGCGTGTGCAGATAGAAAAATGCAGCAAGAATACTTTCATGCAATTTTTTCTTGCTGCAATTTTTCAATCTGCACACGCGCATTTATAGATTTTTAAAAATTGCTACAAAGTGCGCGTGTGCAGATCGAAAAATTTCAGCACAATAAGGTGTACCAATTTACCTAAATTGAAGATTTTTTCCTTATTTAAATATTCTCCAACCTCTCTTCTGGCTTAATTTTTTGTCTAGTGAATGGCACATTAAAAATCCCTAAAATATATACCAAAATTGCAGCAATTTTAAAACACAAAAAGTGCGCGTGTACCGATCGAAAAATTACAGCAAGAAAAGTTTTAAAGATTTCTTGCTGCAATTTTTCGATCTGCACAAGCGCATTTTGCAGCAATTTTTAAAAAGAGAAAAATGTGCGTGTGCACATCGAACAATGGCATTCAAGAAAACTTTTAAACTGTAAACACAGCTTAAACCAGGTTTTACACAGCAAGTCTTTACTCCAATTTATTGTAAAAACAGTCGACTTCTTAACCCAACTCTAGTAGTCATCCTAGAAATTGTTACAATAAATTGGGGTAAAGACCGGCTTAAGAATATTTTAGCTACTTAATTGAGTTTGTAATTTATTATAGGAATTTTAGTGAAATACAGTGCCATTTCTATGTTGTCAAACTGGTGTTCTCAACCTACACCTAACTAATGATTTTGTGGTTATTGTTCTTTTTCTGGATGTTTGTTTATAAACTAATATTATATATTTTGGATCTTTGACGTCGGCATCGTTCTCTTTAAATGATGTTTAATTTACGGCAGGTATGAAAACTACGCTGTTAAAACTAAAGGTGTTTCACTCGGTGTTTCATTACTGTTTTTATTTACATCAACATTAATAAAACTACTTGAAAAAAGTGGAGGATTCAGCTATAGCCTAAAATAAACGAAGAAAATTGCTTTTATAGGCAATTGTCTAGATTTGACTTAGAGCGGTTTAACACATTTTTATAAACATAAGGGATATTTTCTTTGTTAGCGGCTTACAGCAGCTGTAAGCACTTTCATTTTTTGACAAATCAATGACGTCAGTCTTACAGCAGCTCACAGCGATTGTTAGCGGCCTCGGGAGATGTCTAACCATGGTCTAACCACGTCTAACAGATTGAAAAAACAAAGAGGAGGAAATATAGCCGAATTTGAAGTTAAAAGTCAAACAAAATTGACTAAATGTATACTAATAACAATAACAATAATATGTGTGGGAAACCATGTGAAGGATTAATTCAACTGCAATTGAAAGTATTGGGCATTTTTGTTATAAAACGGGAGTTACCATTTTTTAGGTTATATTATTATTATTTTTTAATGTCATTTGTCGTTGGCGGTAAGCCTTTTTATTTTTTCGATTCACATTTTATTGACGTCAGCTGTTAGACAAGCTTGTTAGCAGCTGTAAGACAAAAGAATTAGAAAAATATCCCTATAGTTTCAACTTAGTGAGTCTAAATTCGGCCCTGTAAATAATGGTAAAATATATTTTCACAAAAATTTAATACTTGTCGTGTAAACCCTGCTTAAAATTGTACACCCATGAGATATCAAAATAATTAGGTATAAAATTATTTGCCTTAAAAAACATGGAAGAATTTAAAGTAATAAGTACATAATAAACAAGATAATACCAGAGTTAAAAGAATGTTATAATCTTTAAACCATGATAATACTATACAGGGTAATACAGATAAGATGTTGATGCTTAAGGGTGCTAATCCTTAGGTGATTTTAAGAAGAAAAGTTTAAAAAGCCATGTCCAAAACCCCTAACTTTTGAGCTACAGGATGTCAAAATCTTTAAAAAAAATCGTATCTTCATCATAACTTTAATAACTTCCTATATAGATATGTTTATGAAATTTAGCACACAACCTCTGAGTATCAATAGCCTTTTTAAAGTAGGATTTTTTTTTAGGCATAGTCAAATTATTAGTAAAAAAATTATTATTTTATAACATAGGTAAATTATGTTACCATTACATTATAAGAACTCCAATTTGTGAAGTCTAGCAGTACTTTAATATTAAATTGTTTTTTAAAAATTTCATACAGGGTCTCTTAAATTTTTTTCTTAAGATTTTAACACCCTGTAGCTCAAGAGTTAAGGGGTTTAGGACATACCTTTATCTGAACTTTTCTTCCTAAAATCACCCAAGGATTAACACCCTTAAAGGATCAGCATCTTATCCGGTAACACCCTGTAGTTTATTAATTTTAAGTAGGTAAATAATGCCCAAAAATTATATAAAATATTCAGTCACTGCTTAGTTTAAAATTTAATGCATAACTTTACTCTATTAATAAAAATAATAAAAAGAATCATAAATACCATTTCCCAGAGTATGTAGATATGTTTATTTCTACAAAAGCGCTACTGAAAACGCTAGAAAGTAATATTTATTATTTAATGGCCAGCCACTGATATGTGGCCAGCATGTTGAGTATCAATATGACAAACATAAACAATCTATTTAAAGGTCCCATTCAAAAGGTTCTTAGCCCTAAGAATCTATTTAAAATTGTTATCTTTTATTAGTGCCGCATGAATACACGGACCTGGCTGGAATCCTGAAAATATAGAAACAAGTTATTTTTAGCCTGTTTCTTTTTCCAAAACTTTCCTATAAACATGTTTTAAAGCACGTTTTTTATTTGTTTTAAAAATTAGGTCATAGCAAACAAAACTCAACGCGTAAAAATGAAAAAATCTACGAGAATAATATTGTCGTAAAATATTCTCAGTCCCTAGAGAAACCTATTCACATTTGGGCCAAGGGGTTTACAACGGTCAAATTATTGATTCGCTTACAAAAGAAATGGAAGATAAGAAGAAAGTACAAATAAATAAATTAGCTAAAATCTTAAAATTACAATAACAAAAGGATCGTAAAATTACTTTCCTTGGTTTTTCGATATAAAGGATTACGCTGCGTGAAATAAGCGGCACAAGAGAGAAAATAATGAGGGTTAAATGGATGTCCTTTTAATCGGATTACTGCGCAATTATATCACTCATTGTAATAATTTTAGGTTTAAAACTTAACATAAAGCCAATAGTATGATTTTAAGTACCTTTTAAGGCGAACTTTTGGGTAATTTGGTAAAAATTTATAAAAATTTCAACTCACCACGACACAGCACAGCACTGACGACATGCCGCCATGTTGAATGTCAACATCGTCAACATCGTTTACTCGTCAATTCGACAACCATGCTTTTCGAGAAAACAATCCCGACCGATAATCCTCATTTGTGATTGGTCGAAAACTTCCCAAAAAAAGGATGGACGATGAAATAGACGATCCCTGATGACAGAAGAAATGTCAAAACTCAAAAAGTGCATAAAAAATTCTAGGCCGTTTTGGATTTGAAGTTAATTTTTTTATTTTTGTTGGAAGAACATGAAGATAATAGTGATTAAAGCGTATACCTGAAGGAGTAGCTAAATTTTAATTTATTTTTCTATTTTTAGTTTTATTACATACTCTTTTTTTTAAATTACCTTTTATGGTAAATAAACATGGAGACGATTTTTCACGAAAAGGTATGTAAAAAGAATTTGACCCAGTGTTTTGTTAATCTTTTCTTGATTTTATTTTTCAAGTATGGCTCAAAAGATCTTGAAGTTTAATATGTTTAGAACTAAGTAGGTTACAGAGTAACATATAGATCCTATTCCTCTCTATTAGTATGTTTACCATACAAATAAAAGGGGGCTTCTTTAATTTCCCTCACTGTACCATTGGTAGGGATTTAAAATACTTATAGGCCTAGGAGACTATGCCCTGTCGTTTTAGATAGATTTTTGTATGGTCAAAGTGCTGTTAAAAATCTTAAAATGCAAAAATGAAGGACCAAACAGAGATATATTTTAAACTGAGGTTCAGATGATCATGCAAAACTGACCCATTTACATGAAAAGGCAATGTACTTGTTTTGTAAAACACATGACCATATTAGGGCACTAATATTCCCTTTAGAATATTAAGTATTAGTTAAATAAGCCTCAGGAATAAATGCTGGACCAAAAAAATGTTGTACAAACTCAAGGTGTATTGCCAACTGAAATATTTTAAAACAAGTTTTCTAAAAATATATTAAATTTGTGGATATAAAGACAAAAATATGCAAATACAGTTTTTGCACAATCATTGTTAATATTTTGATTATAAAAGGGTTGGACCCATTATAGATTTCAATATTTATAGGATGTACTAAAGCATATCAGTAATGTAAATGAAAGTCTTTGCTGATCACTTATGTATAAAAAAATAGAAAAATCCACTGTTCTTCTGATTGGAACTGGAGATCAAGACCAAAGTATCAGAGAAAGTACCTTAAGATACCGGTTTTTAGTATTGTACATCTTAAATAGACTTAAATTATATCACTCCTTAAATGCTTACATATAATATAAACACTAGTACCATGGGTGCTGGGTTTTTGGATGATTAACCCATTTTTCCCTAGTTTTTACTCTGTAATAAAAAGGACTTGTGACCACATATTATTATACTGCTTACTCTAATATTATTATTATACAGGAAATATTAAGCAGCTCCTGTAGGTCAGGAATTCTGTACTAGTTTTTTGTTTGTGGAAATATAGCTCTACGAGGTTATACTGGGTTGTGCATCGCCAGATTGGTAATAGAAAATCCCATGTAAATTTTAATACTTTTAAATATTGGCTCCCCTATGATTATTGAAATCGTTTACCGACGTTTTGTCAGCGATTGCTCAATACATCTCCAGGGATCTTTACTCTGCAAGATGAAAACACTGACCTTATAAGATTATTTCTTATGATTGACTTTGTCACAATAATAAACTGTTATTATTTTTTTGTGTTTTTGTATTTGAATGGCTGATGTAAACATTAATATACAAACCAAAAATTTTAAGAACATTTGTTTGTTTGTAATATTTGTACCTTGCTCTATGTTAAATATGATCAGTAAAGTTGGTTAAAAAGAATATTTTTTTGCGTTAAAGTGGTCTATCCTAAGCCTATTTTCTTATTTCTAGAATTATAACTGCTACTTATTAAACAATAAAAAAGACAAAACACATTAAAAGAAAAATGCATATACAAATGTTTACGTAAGCATGGGAGAGTGGGTAAGTATTTGCTTACTTTTGATGACATGGGAGGAGGGGGGTTAACAATTGTAATGAATCTGCTTAAGTAATACTTGAACGGCCCCTAATACAATATTCTTATAAAATCAATAGAGGAGCCAATATTTGAAGGTATTAAAATTTACATATAATGTCCTATGTCCAGTCTGGTGAAGCACCACCCAATATAAACTTATATATGCATATTAGACATTCCCAGCAAGGTTTAAATAACACACAATTAATCACAATTCATGATGTTTTTTTAGCAAGATGGCTCTTTATGTGCCCAGCATTGCCTCAACTCATTATTACAAGGTCCCTATTTTACAGCGGTAGATCTAGCAACTCTAGCGAACCGTTTAGATGAAGAAGAACGAGAGCAAATGGCTGAAGGAGGAGTAGATACTGAGGAATACAAGCGGTTCCTAGAACAACCTTCCAGTAACATGGACGATAGTGGTTATTTCTCAGTTCAAGTCATAAGTTGTGCATTACAAGTGTGGGGTCTTGAACTAGTGCCTTATTGTAGTACGGACGAAAGAGCAAAATCCGCTTTGGAAAACCCTAGTCGAATGCAAGCTTTTATTTGCCATTTTAAAGATCATTGGTTGACTATTCGGAAAATAGGAAATCAATGGTTTAATCTGAACTCCTTACTTGCCAAACCTGTACTGATATCAGATACATATTTAGCTCTATTTTTAGCTCAGTTAAGGAATGAAGGGTAAGTTATAGTTTAATTATTTTTAATTAAGGGGTTAGTATACAGTTAGAAGGCCAAAAAAAAGCGAGTTTTCCAAATTTTTTTCTAAAAAACTTTTAAATTTATTGATTTGAAAATTTGTACACATACTATGGTATCTTTTTACTGTATTTTAATAGTTAGTATTAGTAGAAATATTTATTTGAAAAAGAGCTGATCTCCAGGAACTCCTCTGCAGTGACCACTATACAACTAAACTGGATCGTCTGAAATTAAAAATCTTAAACAGATTTGATTTCGTTCAAGTAATGGTAAATCTAGTAATTAATTAAAGGAATAAGCAAATTTTTTTTTTTTTCTAAATGGTGGTTTCTCAAAAAAAAACCATTTTTGACCAAAATTTCGACCTTAAATTGTTTATGTAAAAAAAAACTATTTATCGGTGAGAAAATAAATCTTTGATTAATCACTAAAAAATATATTTAAGAAGCTCGTGGTAAAATTTGAGACTAATCAGTTTAGCCATTTTCGTGTAATGTTGATCACTGACTTTAAAAACACCATTTTGATAAAATCGCATTTAAAGTTTGAAAAGCACTTATAAACACTCTGAAACGCCTTTTCAAATTTGCGTCTAACTTTGAAAATATTCACCAAAACGATAGGAATCTGTGTGTATTCTTAAATATATGTAAATTAGGAAAATCAAATAAAAAAAGTCGATTTTTAAATTTTGTGACAGATTGAAGAGATCAAGTTCAGCTTGAAATCCTATTCACACGATACTTTACCCGGGCTCAGTGACATTGCGCTCATTTCGCTCTTGCTCTTACAAAAGAAACCTGGCACTGAGTTTGTTCGAATTTTAATTAAACTGGTGCAGTGCGAAATTAGAATTGCTCGCTTCAAGTGCCTGTTTCATGAATTCACTTTAAGCGCCTTTACACACTAAGCCGGCTTTGACGGACAGAGAGATACACTTCAATAGCGTTGGTCCATCGGCTGTATTTCCGTCTTTCGCTAATATGAAAATGCAGTAAGATTATAGTCTCGGTGTTTTGTTGTTTGAGGACCCAGTAAAATTTTACCTCTTCACCCTTTTTGTTCTTGTTTGGGGTCACCTCAACAAAAATGCATAATTATTTCTTCTTGTTTAGTACCCTAATGGATTGCATATACCAGTTATCCAGGCCAGTCTAAGGGTTTACTGGTATCTGGGAAAATTGAACCATATGTATTTGGGATTTCTCTGCAATAAGATTTATCTGTTTTGTACAATTGCAATTACCATGGAGATTATAAAATTAAAAAAAAAAACAATTCTGAGTTAGAGTACCAAACAAGAATATGCTTTTTGTTGAGGTGACTAAAAAGGTCTCTGATTCTGATATAAATTTATTTATAACACTACAAAATATTGTAAAAAAAAAATAACAGCAGATTCTACTATTGAATATACAAAAAAGTTTATTTAAACAAGGGTCTGCAGATCTTTCGTTCTCAAGATACAGGGTGTTAAAAAGTTTGATTTGATTTAAAGTTCAGTGGCGTCTCATGCCGACGGTGTAAATTTGTGTAAAATATTTGTGCTTTTTTAGATTAAGCAAATAAAAATAAAGGTTTTGTGTCTCTTAATTCTTTTTCATATTTTGGTGAGTTTAAAAGAAAACAAAAATTACTTAATTGCATATTTTTAGACTATAAAAGAAGCATTGCCAAAACTGTCTAAGAATTTTTACTAAAATGTTTTCGAAATTTTACATTTTTTTGACCATCCTCTACCTTGAGAATGCAAAATTTGCAGACCCATGTTTTTATAAAGTTTTCTTTGTATCTTCTGATTTATTTATTCATTTATTCATAAATTCACAAACTCTACATTTATAAATTTACAGAAAAAAATTACAAAAAAACCTGCTCAACAGAGAATCCAATTACAGAGCAGGTACAATTTTTATACATATGTATATACATAATAAGATAATACAATAAAAACAATACAATAAAATAACAAAAAATGTACAAGTTGCCAATACGAAAGACAGTAAACAGTAAAAGAAAGTGAACATACTTCCAAACTAATTTTCCAGAACCCGGCCAAGAATAGTTCTAAACGAGTTGTTAAGACTTACAGAAAAGATATCGCAATGAGCTTGGATTTCATTATAACCAGCGCACATTCTATACAGAGGTGAATTTAGAAGGTTATTATTCCTTGCAACCCTCCGCTGATGAAAGGTGTTGGAACATCTAGTAGCATATGGAGGCACATGCAACGGAACAAGTGACAAAAGTGCTGGATCATCAATTTCATTATGCAAAATCCTGTACAGATAAAGAAGAGCATGCACATTTCTTCTTTTTGACAGGGTATGCAGATTATATCTCTGTAATAAATATGAATTTGATACGTTAAAATCGTACATGCCAGTTTCCTTATAGTACAAGCATCGCAAAAATTTATTTTGCACTTTTTCAATTGTGTATCCGTGACACTGGTAGTAGGGACTCCACACAACCGAACAGTATTCCAATATACTGCGGACATAAGTAAAAAATAAAACTCTGATACAATTAATATTGCTGAACTCACGAGTGTTTCTTACTACAAAACCGTACATGCTCATAGCTCTACCCACAATATCTTCCACATGCCTGTTAAATGAAAGGCCACTATCATATAAAACCCCCAAATCCCTTAGTTCCTCTACTCTCATAAGAATTGAGCCATCTATTTTATATGGAAATATAACTGGATGTTTTTCTTCGTATATGTCATTATACTAGATTTTCCAATATTAAAGCTTAATTTGTTTTTTATTGTCCAATCAAAAAGTTTATTTAGGGCATTTAGTAGACGTTCCACATCTTGGTCATCTCGAATTTCAGCATATATCTTTAGATCGTCTGCGAACAGCAGACTTGGTACCTCTGTAACTTTGGATATACATAAACATTAAAAATAGAAGAGGACCAAGATTTGAACCCTGCGGAATGCCAGATGTAGCATAATACGGTCTTGAATGATGGCCCCTAACACACACACGTTGAATCCTATTGTGTAAATATGATCTAAAAAAGTTAACAGTGGAGTCATGAAATCCAAACTCATTCTGAAGCTTGAAATTGTTAAGAGATTTAACCACTGATATTAGTATCCAACATAAGTGGTGTAACTAAGTGTTTTTCCTTTTCTGCTGT
>JACEGR010007610.1:0-47055 GCA_014170235.1 Listronotus bonariensis
AGCCATGTACAAATAATAATTCACGTCCTCGACAGCTGGTTATTTTCAATAAAGAAAGGAGATTTTTTTTTCGGCGGTCAACGATTTGGCTGATGAACTGGCTCGGGGTATGGCTGTCACAATTGCTGCCGTCCGGCGGTTTTATATTTGCTGCAAACCACGAGGGCCTCTTATTTACCTCTGTTTCGGCGGTTTTGTTATAAAACTAAGAAAATCAATAGTTAGTATAGCTTTGTTTGTTTTATTGTTTAATACATTAATATTGATCAATAAATGTGTCAAAACTGGAAGAAATGTTCAATACCTACGAAGATTTAATATGTCTTTCATTGTTAAAAACAAACTTGGGAAAGAAAAACAAGATATCAAAATTAATTAATAGAACTAAAAACTTAAGTATAACCAACAAAGTATATGCATAGCCGAGGATGTGCCACTAAAATGTCAGAAAGAGTATCCGTAAGATAAATACTTATAAACACGTTTGGTATTGGATGCTCGAAATCCCGGTAAGCCAGCAGCCTGACCCCCTTAGTCACGGTCAAAATGGTAGAAAAAGCTCAAACATTGATGACCACCTCGAAAAATAGCCAAACGTACCCGGGGCATAGCAACGATCCAGAAAGACAGCATAATCCAGAACCGGCCTGGCAGCAAGCATGACTCAGAAGCTTGGGACTGTGTAATTTATTATACCATGCCATGGGCCTGCTGATATTGCCAGATTATCAAGAAATGCACTTACGGAAAACAACACATTCATGAATGGATAGTCAAGAAGACCTTGTTGATGAGTATAATTTCTTTTTTGCTAAATGATGCGATATTTCGCTTGTAACTGAGTCAAGAGAAGTGTCCCCAGCTGTACTTTCCTGCCCCGCAGTTCGCAATTTTTCGTCTCTATTACGGTGCGCAGTTAGGCTCGTGGTGCGGTGGTCGCTTGCCTGGATGCCCAACGCTTTTCAGGTCTCGGGCTGCCACAGTGTGCCCGTGGCCCTGGGTTGTTGAAAAAGCGACGGTTTGTAACCAGCAAAACAGCGGAAGATAGCTCTAGAAAATTTGCTACGGTCGCAGACCCAGGCATGGGCAACACCTTATGAGCAATCCCCGCCCGTAAAAACAATAATACTTTATGTTTCTTGCGCACATACCAGCAAGATACTAAAATCCTTCGTTAATGTAAGGATTTTCTTTTATAACAAAAGGCCACGCTGGCCAACATTTGCAATCTGCCCCCGTTCCCGAAATGCCTGCAATCGTTGCGTCATCAGCAACCCTTGCCGCAGGGTCATAATCGGCATGTAGTGAACGCGTCGATCTCTGTTTATCCAGCCGGTGAAGCTTTTTGAACAAGAATAAAATCGCGACAGCAAAGTCGCGCAAGTAGAGAGCTTCAGCCTCAGGGGTAGGGAAGTTCAGAGTCCCAGAAAGCAGTCGCGTCGCCGAGGAGGAGGGCTAAGGAGGTCGCTGAAAAAAGAGTCTTACTTGGGTAATACAGATTGAAAGCTACTGAGGGGGCGGACTTATCTCAGCCGAAATAGAAAAAAATGCAGTTTAAGGCCATACAAAGGTGCTTCACGTGTCGCAGACGTTGAATTTTCTTGGGTGTATGTAAGAAGATTTATATATTTTTTATCCACGATGCTCTTTAAATATTTTGGCAACGTTCATTTGTGCCTGCCTTCAAATTTAAACAGGCCAGCTTTGCCAGGTACAGTATGCCATCGAGCCAGCCAGCAATCAAACGTATTGAAAAGTCATTTTTAATTGAAATTAAATATGTGTGAATATGTCTAGTGTTGTGTTGCTTGAGGCTGCTTTACCAGTACATTATGAAATAAATTCGAAAAGTTCAGCAGTGTTCAGTAGGCTGAGAATACTCTTGCAACAAATAATGGTATTAGCGTGGCTTTTGCAGATAAAGATTTAGATCTTTATATCATATTTCAGCTTTTGTTATTTCATGCTCTTTTTTTAATATTAAAAGTTCAATTTTACTTTAAAAAAATGTAATAAGGAAGAGCTCAAAATGATTTGTTATCTCGACCGTACCGAAAGGGTCAAAATTCAAGACCTGGGATTATTTGTTTTTAATTTTTTTTACGCGTATGTAATATGGTGGTTATGCTTAAACAAACGTAGTTTAAGACGATGCTAATAATTGAAATATGTGCGAATCATAAGTTGTGTTTCAGTTACCCCACCACACAGCCTGTGACTTTTGTTAAAATAATATTTTTGACTAATCTGCCATTATAAATAATTATATAAACATAAGAGTGTACTTCGATAATATTAATAATAAGATAACAATATTCACCAGCCATACGTGTTTTTCCTCACTGACGATTTTTCGTGCTTGAAAGTTTTAAATTTTGGTAACATTAATTACCATTCCTTCTAAACAAAACCTAATATGATTAGTGTTTGTAAAGAAAGTTATTTTGGGTAGATTGTATTGACATTTTTACCCACACAGAGGAAACAAAGTCGTTAAACATCACGACAAAAATCTCTTAAAGTCATTTAATGGGAAACACTCTATCTTCTTGTCCTATATTAATCATTAAAAAATATAAGTGTTTGTAAAAGTGACAAAAATTTCCAGCTCTCGAAATATTATATCGACTTAATATCATCTATTCTAACAACGCAGTACGGTTGGCTGACGCCGCATTGTCAAGGCCAACTAGAAAGCAACTACGCCGCATTTAGTGAAGCATTGTTAGAATATATAAATATTAAATTGTTAATATTTCGAAAACTATAAATTTTGAAATATACATCCTTATACAAACTTATTCTGATTTCTTGAAGCTAATAGAATAAGGTAAGAAAAAGATAGGTGCTCCTTACTTTAAAAAAAAAAATGGACTTTAAGGTTTTTGTCGTAATATTCCCACGACTATTTTTGACCACTCTGTATCTTCAATACTGTGAAAATTTTAATACATCTACAAAGTAGTTCTTTATAGAAATCCAACCAACTTATATTAAAAGGCTTTGGGTTTAGAAGAAATTGATGGTTATGTAATGGGTTGCAAACGTCATTTTTTTTTTTACATAAAAATTTTAAATAATGTAACGGTTGACTTAGCAAGACATACGTTCATGCCTAGAATTCTTACGCAGAATTCGTACCACCATATAGGTGTTCCATTGCAGTGAAGATTAACTTCAAGTATAAAGTGAAAGTGGTAAAACCGCTTTACCATGTCTCTCACGACTTTATTGCGTCAAAGTTACAAAATGCTCGTGCTATTACTTTCTTCGAGCAGGGCCGATCGTTCCCAAGATGGGACAAACCAGGGTGCGAGTGAATTTTAGTATACTATAACTTCCATGTTCCACCAAAAGTCACCAACTCTAAACAGCAATATTCTGCTTCCACCTGGGCACACTTTTACCTCCTCGGGCACCAAAGCGGGTCCGTGGGGGTCGGTGGCTGGGGCGAGCTGGCAACAGTAGAGTAGTAGCGCGAGAATGGGTAAGGAAGATAGGCCATTGAAATATTTCCGCGCCTCCTGACGGTCAACGGCCCCAGGCAGCGTCGGCAATGAGCGGGCCTACGATTGCGGTAGGCCAAAGTTTAAAAAAATATTTTATCATTATTTTTGTTAATGAGTTTTTGAGGCGTTATCCATTATTTGTATGAGTACTTAAAATCTCTCCTAAAATGTTTCTATTTTTTTCAAAAGCCTTTCTCAGGTGACGTCGCTGAAATGGTTTTTTGTGTTAAACTTTACTTTACAATGAAATACCTATTAATATGGTACATATTACTTCGACCTAAATGCATTTCCGTTAACATTTAAAATAATGCCAGGGGCAAACCTGCGCCAATATGCTAAAAATATATACACGCGGTATAAAATGAATGAAAATATAGCTTTAATAAGTTTAAACTCATACTTTCTGCTCAATATTGCGAACACTAATATAAAAGTAAACATCTCTGTGAATGTTAAAAGTACACATTTTAATTGCCACCACATTGAATTTGCCAAATAAAAGACAGACGTGAGCCTGGGGTTAAAACTATACAAACAGTTTTCTCTAGGTTACCTATAATAATAATTCAAACATATGGAACTGAAACTGCCAAATTTGGTTATTTGGAAGAGAACACAATTTTGAAAAGGGAAAGAGTAGACGGTAGAAGAAGTAGTAGAAAGCGAAATGCATAAAGCCGCCTAGTTGGCCTACGGTGGGTGTTTTCTGTAGCTTATCTCGTAAGCCAAATGTAAAGATAGTTGCTTTTGGCAGTCTTTATCTGTTTCATTATCCAAACATGTTAGAAAGGAAAGTCTCACCTCCATGTCCCACACACTGGAAGAGTTTTGTCTTAAACAGTTTTTGGTATAGTAGGTCATCTCTTGTTAACAAGCACTGCAGAAGTAGTTTTTCTTGTTTTTTTCCCGACACAAAATGGGTTTTAAGCATTATATGTTTGATAGCCCATTCCAACCTCAAAATTAACACAACCGTATTTATGAAAAAGTAGTAACGCTTCAGTTTACCGATATAACATCAAGAACAAACCTTTTGAAAAGCCTTTTAGCTTGACAGTTTGAGTTGAGTTTCATTTTTATTATAGGGCTTTAAAACAATGAACAATTTGCCAAAATATTGTCCCTTAAAATGGCGTCCAATTAAAACATTTGCATTCACCATGGCGCCAGAGGCGGACTAACTCTTACACAATAGTGTTCATTATTTTTAAGCCCTGTATAATAAAGAAATAAAAGTAGTATTTTTCGAATAGCTTAAACTGTAAGCTAAAAAACTAAAAAATGTGTTCTTGTTGATATCGATAACTTGAAGCGTTACTTACTTTTCATAAATACGGTTGTATTGAATAATTTTGAAGGTTAGGTTGATATGGGCTTCCTCTAAACTTATGCATAATGCTACAGCATTATTTTTTATTGTCGGGAAAATAAAGAAAAAACTCTTCTGAATTTTTTAGTGCTGATTGCAACAGAATAACCTTTGTGTTTTTAGATGTCCCACTATACAAAACTTGTTTAAGTACAAAACTCTTCAATTTATTGATATTGGGACGTAAGATTTTGGATACATAGCGGCCACTCTAACGTCATTTGGACAAATACACCATATGGAACTATCTTCTTGGGTCATAAGACCGGTGGACCAAAATAACTATCTTTTTATTTAACTACAGGATAAGACTACAGAAACTATTTACCGCCCGTACGGGGCTTAACTAAAACTTTAACTTTTCTCTTATTTCACTTCTACTTTCTACTACCCTTGCTTCTTCTACCGTCTACACTACTCTTCCCTTTTCAAAATTGTGTTCTCTTTAAATAATAAATTTGGCAGTTTTTTTTTCAGTTCTACGCGATCCACCTTGTTTAATGTTTGAATTATTATAAGAGTAACCTAGAAAATTGTTTAATTTATAGTTTTAACTTTCACTTAGACTCACGTCTATCTTATTTAGCAAAATTCCCAATGTTAATTAACCTAATTAAAATGTATACTTTTTAACATTCACAGAATGTTTACTTTTTTTATATTAGGTGTTCACAATATTGAGCAGAAGTATTTTTCGGAATCATCTATTTAAAGGTTTAAGCTATTAAAAATACTATTTTCATTCCGTTTTTATACCGCGTGTAAAAATATTTTTAGCGCTATTGTGTAAGGTTTAGTCTGCCCCTGGCAAACAAACCATTACAAATGTTTAACAAGGACTCTATTTTAAGGAGTCCGAAGTAATATGTACCATATTAATAAATTATTTCATTATGCCAAGTACTATAAAAGTTATTTAACAAAAACCGATTTTCAGCGGCGTCCTTTAAGGGCACATATCTCTGTAAAGAAAGGCTTTGAAAAAAAAATAGAAACTTATTTTAGGAAGATTTTAGGAAGACACTCATACTAAAATAATGGATAGCATACTTTCAAAAACTCATTAACAAAATAATAAATTAAAATATTTTTTAAACTTTAGCCTACCACGTAACTAAACCAAGGCCCTTCGACGCCGACGCTGCCTGGAGAGACCACGTTGACCGCGTCAAGGGTCGCGGAACCAACTCAATGGCCTAGCAACATCTTCCACACCACCTACCCATTCTCGCGCTACCCACTCTACTTGGTATACAGCAAAAGACCCGCCCCAGCCGCCGACAAATACGACCCCCACCGCTCTTGGTTGGACCACTTGGACCGCTTGGGAGAATTAGACAAATTGTACCCAAGCTTGTGGCCTGAGATTGGAAGCAAAATTGAGCCCCACTCCAATCAAGGTTGGTATTTAGAGTTAGTGACTTGGTTGCGTTTTTGTTTAGACATGGGACTTTATAGTACTAAAATTTTCGCTACTACAGGTTGTCCCATCTTGGAACTGCCGCGATCGATTTCTCGAAAAGTATGCTTTGGAACATTTTGTAACTTTGGTAACAATATAAAGTCAGTGGGGACATACAATTAAAATATTTTGACAGTTTTACCACTTCCGCTTATACTTGAAGTTAATGTGAACTTCCTTATTTTAAATGGAACACCCTATATAATAATTAATTTTTAGATTCTGCGTAAAATTCTAAACATAATTTATGTATAATGTTCTATACCTAAGTCCAACCGTTTTTGACTTATTTAAAATTTTATGTAAAAAATGACGTTTGCAACCCATTACATAACCATCAATTTCTTCTAAACAAAAGCCTTTAATATAAGTTGGGGTTGGATTTCTCGTAGAGAAAGAACTACTTTAGCAGATTGTATTAAAATTTTCACAATTATTGAATACAGAGTGGTCAAAAATAGTCATTAAAAATTATTACGACAAAAACCTTAAAAGTCCATTTTTTTAAATGGAAACACCTATCTTTTCTTACCTTATTCTATTAAGCTTCAAAAATCAGAATAAGTTTGTATAAGGATGTATATTTCAAAATTTATAGTTTTCGAAATATTAACAATTTAATATTTATATATTCTAACAATGCTTTTAAATACGGCGTAGTTTTGCTTCTAGTTGGCCTTGACAACAAAATGCGGCGTCACAGCCAACTACCCCCGTACCTACCCGTACTTAAATGCATTGTTAGAATAGATAAATATTAAATCGATAATATTTCGAAAACTATAAATTCTTGATATAGACATCCTTTACAAACTCTACCCTTATTTTTAATGATTAATAGGATAAGATAAGAAGATAGGGGTTTGTTTCCATTAAAAAAATGACTTTTAAGGTTTTTGTCGTGATGTTTTTTAACGACTTTTTTGACCACTCTGTATTCATTAATTGTAAAAATATCAATACAGTCTACTAAAGAGCTTCTTTCTTTACAAGGAACCGTACCCCAACTCATATTAAAGGTTTTTGTTTAGAAGAAATTAATTAATTAATGTTACCAAAATTTTAAAATTTTCCAAAGCGTACTTTTCGAAAAATCGATCGCATCAGTTTCCGGTGGGAAAACCTGTATAACAGTGAAATATTGATATCTTATTATTAATATTATCGAAATTTTACTCTTTATGTTTATATAATTATTTATAATAACAGATTAGTCAAAAATATTATTTTAACAAGTCACAGATACAGTGTGGTACAGATGGCTAGGCTGCCAAGTTACACAACTTATGATTCACACATATTTCAATTATTAGCATAGGTCTTTTAAACTACGTTTGTTTTAAGCATAACCATGGCGTACATCTTTTCTCTTTTTAACTATTTAGTTTAAAGGTAGCTTGAACGCCAGTAAAAAAAATTAAAACAAATGAAATACCTAGCTTAGGTCTTGGGATTTTTATTATATTTCTTTCAATTTGCAGTCAATTTTTTGGAGATTAGTAAATCCATTATTTTGGAAAATAACCATATTACATTTTTTAAAGGAATAAAATTGAACTTTAATATTTAAAAAAAAAACATGCATGGTGTTTCATTTAAGATAACAAAGCAAATATGATAAAAAAAATTAAAAAGATCTAAATCTTTCTGCAAAAACCGCATCTTAATACCATTATTTGTTTTAAAATTATTCTCGAAATATACTGGACACCCTGTAGTTTTTCAGATTTAATTTCATAACTATTTATAATTATACATAAAATAATTCTTTTAACCTCAAGCAACACAACTTATAGGCCTATGATTCACACATATTTGAATAATTAAAAATGTGTTTTGAAGTACGTTTGGTTAGCGAACAAGTAGTGGCATACTATTTTCTTTAAAGCTATTTTGTTTAAATTTGAAACGGAAACGGAATGGAACGGAACCGCCAAAAAATATTTAAAAAAACGTCGTGGATCAAAATATACAAATACTCTTACATACACCCAAGAAAGAATTCAACGATCTGCATTTTATTGTGAAACACCTTGTATAATAAGTACCTTAAACCTTGCATTAATTCTTTTTTCTATTTCAGCCTGGTCGTTATGCTCCTCGCCCCTCCGAGGTAGCTTTCAACTACGCCGGCCAACCCATCCGTTACCCAAGTAAGACTCTTTTCAACGACCTCCTTAACCCCTCCCCTCCCTCCCCATCTCGGCTGTCACACGCGACCCCTTCTGGTGGGACTCACCTCTTAGACCAGCTTCCATCCACAACCCCTGGGGCAAGTCTCCCTTCTACTTGCGCGACTCATACCTGTCACCTGTCAAAAGGACATTCTTGTGGGACAAGCACCCCATCAGACCGTTCGGTAAGTCGACGTTTGCCGATGTACCGATTCGCTGTTATGCAGTAGGGATAAGCTGATGACGTAACTGATTTTAAGGCATTTCGGTTGGGGTTAGATTATACTAAATGTTGGCCAACATTTATGACCTTTGTTCTAAAAGAGAAAAATCCTTACATTAACAGAGGATTTTAGTATCTTGTAATTTATGTAGCAAGAGCATAAAGTATTATTGTTTTTTACGAATGAAGTTTGACACTTCATAAAGGTGTTGTATACTATAAATTTTCTACGACCGTATAAATTTTCTAAAATTTATATCTTAGTCTTCCGAATTCATTATTTTTAGTAATTTTCGATAATTTCTATTAAATGTATCTGCAAACTATCAAATTTTAAATTTAGTGACTAAAGAATTAATCGCGGAATTTATGGTAACTTTATCTTTTGGTTAAGTTGATGTCGCGTTTATTGTTGAATTGAATACATTCATATTAAAATAAATTCTGGAGGGCATTTAAACAAAACGTTTGGTATAATTTGCTAGGGAAATAAAAGTTTTTTTTCAATTGCTTTATTTTGCTTGCCTGTTGTCATACTGCTAGAAAAGACATAAGTGTTTAATTAAATTTTGTTTTCGCAAAGTTTTAATAGGCGCACAAATCAATGCTTAACTTTTGGTTATGGTCAAAGGATTTGGATGCTTGCTTGCTGATATTTTTTCGAGTGGGCGTCCATTGACAGAGCATACTTACACACATACACAGTACATGCTGGGTTAGTAAAAGTACCGCAACTTTTAAATATCTTGAAAACCGCTGAAGCTACATATTCAAAATTTAGTATCTAAGGTGTTTTGGACATTTGTAATTAAATAGTAATATCGGCAGTGTTGTCAAATTTCCCAGTTTTGTGCTACACATTTTTTTAGATTTTTAATGGAATGCCCTATTAATTTTATTGCAATCAATTGGAAGGATCAAATTTAGTAACTTTAAAAAATTTTAATATTTTGTCTCTATTAGTTGTTGAGATATGGTACACTGCACTTTCCGCTAAAAGTAATTAATGGCTTAAATATGTTTGATATGCCTAATTAATCAGTGCGGTGTTGTCATACCTCGGTGTAATAAATTTTAAAAATTTGAAATCTTACTAAAGTTGACATGCTTCTTTTATTGCAATAAAAATAAATAGGGCATTTTATTAAAAATATCAAAAATATTACATGTAGCTCAAAACTGACAAATCTGGCAACAATGACAGTATCACTGTTCAATTCTACTTGCCCAGAAACCCTTAAGCTATCTTAGCAGATAGTAAAAATTAAATTTTAAAAAATTGTGAACCTATTAAATTTAGCCTGCGCAATTTATTACAATAAAAATAAATGGAACATTTCATTTAAAAAACGAAAAGTTCCGCGAAGCACAAAACAGGGAAATCTGGCAACGATGCCGATATTACTATTAAATTTTAAATGCTCGATACCTTTTAGATACCAAATTTGATAAATGTACTTTTTACAAACCCCCTATGTATAATTTGCAGCTTGATAAATTCCAGCAACCAAGCGTCCAAGCATATAACCAAAAAATTCCCATTCACTATGTTTATATCTAATAGTTGAAGCTAGCTCGAGTTAAAGCGGCTTTAAAAAGTGGCTTGAAAAAGCGATATAAACGCGCTTGAAAGTGACTTGAATCGTTCAAGTCAAGACTGAAAATAACTAGGGTTGACTTTACTGAAGCCGATTCGAAACACGACATAAACGATTCAAGCGGGCTTAATAACTGCCTAACTTCAGATGAATGCTTCCTCGAACGTCATCAGTGTCAATTTCATATATAATTTTGAAATTTTTATAAAAATATGAGTTGAAAATCAGATGAAACAACTATAAAACACGCTCACACCAACAACAGCACACAAAACGGTACGAATTAAATAGTGAGGTTTGTTTTTATTTGATGTCTATTGCGAAGTTGGATGCAAAACTGCCGCATGCGTACGACGATGACCTGAAATGTGCTTGACCTTGATTTTCAATCGATTTTCAAGCCACCGAAATAAACACGTAGACTTGGAAATTGCTTCAAAGCCACTTTGTTTTCAAGCCAGCTTCAAATTCGATATAAACGTAGTAATTGTTGGGTGTGTCTACAGTGAAACTTACTATAATTGTTTTTGATTTTAGTAAAACGTATTGATATAGTTATAACATGAAATTAGTAAAAAATTTTAATTTTTACAAAAATTAAAACATTTTACATTTGTGTGAGTTTAAAATTATTAATAATGTTTTTTACAATCTCTTTGTTTTTAATTTGTAAAAATCTTATTTTGGATGTGTTTCAATTAAAAAAAAGGTTATCCTTTAAATTCCTTTAAATTTAAGGTCACGGTTAATTGTTGATCAAAAAAGAAAAAAAATAGAGCGAATGTTGATCAAAAAGAAAAAAACATAGAGCGAATTCCTCGAAAAAAAACAAGGATTTAAAAGAATCTTACATATTGTTATCGTTTAGTCCTATAGACTATACATGGTTACAATTTAAAAATGAAGCAAAGCTAGGTTTGGGTACTCCAGGTTATTTAAGAAAAACACTCGGACACGTCAATTTTTGATTTAACGGGGAAACATTTCTTGCTGCTTTCACCCCCTGAACAGCAACCCTCTACCAGGGTGAGGCTTACCCCAAAATCTTAAATGAAAAGAGGAGTCAAGTGATACACTATTTTAAAGGTCACTCGACTCTTATTACAACTACTAAGTTTGAAGTATTTGCTAAAATTTCCGTTCGTGAACACCCAGTATAAAAAAGTATACATTTTGGGAATTTTAAAAATATACATTTTTGGGAATTTTAAAATAAGTATACATTTTAATTAGTTTACTTAAGATTGGGAAATTTGCTACATAAAAATATACGTGAGGTGTCAAGGTCTTAAAAGTATAAATTAAACAATTTTCTAGGTTACTTTTATAATAATAAAATAAAAACATTAAACAAACTGGGTAGCGTAGAAAGGCAAAACAAACACTGGAAAATTTGATATTTAAAGAAGAGAGAAAGAAATTAAAAGAGATTTTTAGATAAGAAGTAGTTAGTAAAGTCAAGTATTAAGTTAAAGTTTTAGTTCAGCCCCTGTACGGGCTACCCCGAGTGGGGGTATGCTCGTACCAAATTAAGTTAGTTCAATAAGTTAAGTTGGTCCTAAAAATGCAAAGTTAGTTTTGATGGTCCACCGGTCTCATGGTCCTAAGAAGATAGTTCCATATGGTAGATTTGTCCAAGTGACGTAAAGTGGCCCTTTATATATATATATATATATATATATATATATATATATATATATATATATATATATATATATATATATATATATATATATATATATGTTTTTAATTTATTTCCTTTCAAAGAGAGGAAATTTTTCTTGGGGATATGGTCAGAAGTAAATAGGTTAAGAGAAAAAAATTTATTTTGTAATTTTGTCGTTACGACGTTTCGGCCTGGGTGGGCCTTCATCAGGTACATTTTGACAAACAACTAATATCTTAAATGAGGGGCTTCCATTTAAACAAAAAAGATTCACAACCTGCGGTCGCAACATTTAACATATACCACTTCACATATATGTACAAGAACATCCACAAAATTAAAAACAACTAATAACTAAAATAGCCACAACGGTTTTCTTTTATTTTGATAAATTAAAAAAAAAAAAAAATTAAAAAACAAAAAAATTATATATGGTATTGATTTTGTGAAAATGCCAACTGTTCTTTGTAAGAAATATCTTCAATTTAATTACATGTAGCAGTAAATAATAATTTCTTTCTTTAATTAATGTATTTTTAATTACAATTTTAAGTTATCTTAAAAGCTCGTTAAACTTATTTAATTCCATTATTGTAGCCCTGATGAAGAAAATAAAAATTTTCGAAAGCTTGGAGTAGCACAAAAGTAGTTTTATTCAACTAGCCCTCTAGGACCGATACCCCAAGATAATTAATCTGATTTTGTTGTGTAACCAGTCGGTCAAGACTACCCTTCTCCCTATATATATATATATATATATATATATATATATATATATATATATATATATATATATATATATATATATATATATATATATATATATATATATATATATATATATACATATATATATATATATATATATATATATATATATATATATATATATATATATATATATATATATATATATATATATATATATATATTTGTATAATATTCCAAAAATTATATACGTCACATATGACAGATTTTCGAAATTTTGTTACTATATAGACGTCACATATGACAGATTCTCGAAATTTTGTTTTTTATTTTTTTAATGTTTAATATTAAATTACCTATAAAAGCAAGATACTTTAAACTAAGGTATTTAATAAGGGTTAAAAGATCTTTAAACTGAAATATTAATTCATTTTTTGGAAACTGGAAAAAATGCTTCCCTAAAATCAAAAAATGTCGTGCCTGAGTGTTTTTCCTTAAATGACCTGAATACCCAAAATTTTCTATGTTTCATTTTCAAATTGTCACTACGTATATTATAGTTGAATATTTTTTGTGCATTTTATTTCCTTTAATATATTTAACAAAAAACAAAATAAAAATAAAGTTACGTCACTGCTATTCGCTACTGCATTGGGGTTAAGCTGCTCACATTTTTACATTTTATTTTTGATATAATCATGAATTATGCATTTTTTTATTTGCCAATAAAATAACAACGCAGCATAATTTTATTTTGCATTTGACTTTCCACTTACAGCAATCCAAAAAATCCCGCTCCCGACAAACAAAAAATTATTTTTTGTGTGTTTGACCGACAGCACAAGTTTGGTAATATTTTTTTTATTTACTTATATAGTAATGTGTAGATTTTTTATTTTTAGGTATTTTTTTTTTTATTAAATTAAAAGCATACGTTAATAATAGTAATGTAAATATTTTAGAAATATATGTGTAGATTGCTTGTTTTCGTCTCTTGTCTTTTGTCATTTTTTTCTGTTTTTTGTTGTTTATTCTTATTAAAGGCATTGAAATACGCGATTTGTTATTTTGTAAAATTTTTAAATTTTTGTATTAATCAATGATTATGTTAATTATTGTAATCACCCGTAGAATATTTTCTTTTTCAATAAAATTAACAAATCCATAGGTAGTCTAAAAATGCTTTTGTAGTTTCTTTATTTTTCTAAACAAGTAATATTTTAATTGGTTTTATTGCTTAAAATATATCTGTTTTAAGGTTAAAGCTTAAAATTGTAAAAGACACAAGAAACTTGTATAAAAATTTAACATCATTTAACCACCTAAGTGGTGCTTCCTCCTATTATAAAATAACTAAAACAACCTTCTTCTTAACTAACCCCTATAAAATAAAATAGAAGATCGTGCATACACTAATATTTAGTTACTTTATTTTTCAACTAGTCACAAATAAAATATTGGCAATATTGTCACGTGAATATTTTCCAATATGACAACTTACTTAGCTTATTGGTGTTGTATTCCGTTGTTTTTGGGGTTTTTATTCAGTTTTTCGCAATTTTGTGGTCAACAAACTGAACTTACGCGGTGTTTTGTGCTTGGTTGATTTAATAATGACAATGTTACCAACATATAGAAATAAAAGTGACTAGATATTAGTGAACTTATAAACAGCCATTTTTAGAAGGTAGTAATTACTTTAGTTAGTGTATGATAGCTGTGCTGATGCTCTCTAAAAGCATGTGCTCTTTGATCCCTTCATCTACAGTGTGGATTTATTCTTTATAAAAGTGCGCGGTCTGACCGTATATTAGCAGCAGTCAGTGTTATCTGGGTTGCTTTCCAGTGACGAAAATTTTTGTGCGTCACTCTCCAGGGCTTGAAGCTCTTGAACTGCTCTAAAAGTTAGTCACTGGAACGCATCCTTAGACAAGGAAAGAGAGATACTTAATAAAATTTTAAAATTTCGTTGTTTTAAACCCTTTTTGGCTTTATAATAATAATTTCTTTTAAATATCTAATTCCATTTTAAATAAATAATTTTAAAAATCCATCCTTAACCATAAAAACACGTTTGAAGCACAAAAACCAAAAGTGGGGTTGGTGCATGAGGGGCAAGGGGAACGAAAAACGGAGTAGCTCAGGTGCATATCACTTTCCGTCACTGGAACGCCATAAAGTAGAACGAAATGCTCTTGAGCTACTCCGGGAGCGCTCTATTTGCGTCACTGGAAAGCCACTCTGGACACAATGAGCCACACTTTATTTATCATTGATAAAATATACTTTTCACAAAAAATTATGGCATAAGCTTGATTTTTTTCCATAGGCTTCAATACAAACATGGCCTAATTTAAATGGCCTCTTTTACTAATTAAGTTATGAACACAATAAAAAGAAATATCGAGGGAAGGTGAAGCTATATCTTTGGCGTAAACGTTGTTATTTAATGAAAAAAATATAGCGTGCGTTTTTAAAAACTTACAATGGCTATATTTTTAAACCACGGCAAATGTCAGAAAATAAAAAATACCGTTTACGAATCGGGTATGTTGACGTTTAAACAATGTATTATACGTCAAAGTTGTCACCAATTATTACCGCGGTTATATTTGGTTGAACGCCTACAATTGATGTAATAATTTTACAAAATTGAAATAGAAAAATACTCAACCGATAGATGGCGTAATGGACAATAAACTACTACGTTTATTCAACGTCTCCGCTTCTTATAGGAATTTTCTGGAGCTTGTTGAAATCGCCTACACCGTACCGATAAGACCAAAAATAGTTTGAGGCCGGTCTGCGGTTGGTGATTTCAATTAACTTTGAAAGAAACCTTCGGCTATTGTAAAAATTTGCATCTCCAGGTTAGTGCCCCAAGAGATGCGACCCTGCAGTGCAAGAAAATTGCAATAAGTAAGGTATTTTTCCTATTTCAATTTTCAAATAAAATATCGTATTATTTTAGCTTTTGAAAAAAAAGTATATGCGTCAATTTTTTGTCATCTTAAAGACGTAATTATGACGTCATTAACGGGACGTCTTTTGTCTGTGACTTAGGAAGGTCATTTTAACGTCATTTTGTCGTCATCTTATGACGTTTTTGCTGAATAAAAATGCATAAAAAGAGACGTCAGCTTACTGCTTGGGTCTACAAGTAGTAATATCTTAAATTATTATTTATTTTTAATTATTTTATTATCATTTAATTGGACATTTTCTGGTACTATTTAGGAATAATAAAGTTTGACTTTTTGAAAATTTAAGGGTGGTATTTGATTTTACCCCAACTTTTTATAACCAACAATAAGCATTTTTCATAAGTTTTCCAGAGACCAACCACAAAAGAGGTGATTTTAAAGTAACTGGGGGTGCAGCTTAAGGGGTTGATAGAGATGTTTCGAAAAACAGACCATTTATATTCCCCCGGGTATTATAAAAATGTATTTTTTATTTTTGGATATTTGGCGTGGTTTAGAAAATATAGCCATTATAAATTTTTAAAAACGCACCTTGTACATCCTACAGAGTGATTAAAAGTTTTGAAAAAATTAATAATTTTTAATCCTCCTGTATGTAGAGCTGTTGAAAGGATAATCACATTTGTGTATATAAAATATCAGCAATGTGAAAGGATATATTTTATTTACAAATGAGTTTCTTTCCTTTTAACAGCGCATCATACATAATTGTTTTTTTATCTTTTAATTATCCTGAAATATTTATTGTTAACAGTAGATAACAACGGTTACGACAAAGCTATAGTTGCACTGTTCCTTAACATTCTCTTTGTTTAATTGTTTTGACAACTTAATTATTAAAAGGGAGAGAAAAATGAAGCTTATTTGATACTTTTCGTGGGGAGTGTATATAAATCATAAATCTAATTTTGAATTATTATATTTTCAGCTGCCGTCTACTAAGTTCGACAGGGTAATCAAGTCGATGATCAGAAACTAAACTCGTCGTCACTCAGAACAAAAACCAAACAATTTTCAAGCGACTGACTGAACAAAAAATGCTTTTGAACCACTTGTTCGCATTTTGAACCAGTGCCTCAACGACTAAGGTGTTCATTTATTTTAAAACTTCTTTACAGCAATAAATTTAGTGCCTTATAATATACACTCAGTTTTATTTAAAAAAATTATTACGAGAATATTTATTTTTAAAAATTTAATTTTTGATTGGTTCTTTGTGGCTCGTATTGCAAAAAACGTGTCTCTCCATTCCATCCAAATGGCAATACGGCCACAAATGGACTAGATTTTTTTTTAAATTTTAGTTATGGTTTAATTTATTATATAATTATACGTATAACTATTATTATATATTGATCAATATTTGGCATATATAAGTAAATAAAAACAATTAAAACACCATCTTATGTAGTTTTTTTCCTGCACGATTTATTAAAAATGGTAATACCTTGTACAATACGCGCATTTAGTGTGACGTCACACGACGTTGACGTTTTTCTAACCCTCAAGAACATACCTATTAGAGGCAGCCTTGCCGCTTAGCTGTGAAAACAATAGCAAATAGCACACTGATTTCATGCATAGAAAATGCGTTATATCACACTAGTGTTGCAAAGTACTTTACAGCACTAGTGTTGCAAAGTACTTTACAACACTGGTGTGATACATATTATGATGTCATTCTAAAAACTGCTATTGGTTTGCAAGTGACATATTTATTGTAGTGACAGTAAAAAAACTTTTTATTTACCTTAAACGGTGGGACCCAAATTAGCGAAAATCATCTTATTTTATATTTATTAAAATTTACGAAAAATAAAAACATAAACAAAAATAGACATAACCACAAAAAACAACTTTCACTGACTGGCACAGTGTTGTCAGGTAAGTAGATCAAATTAAAAATCTCCCTTCTACCTTTGAGCACGTACTTTATAGAGGCAGCCTTGCCGCTTGACCGTTCGACCTAAAGCGCCAGAGAAAAAAAAGCCTATAGATCAAATTCCTTCCCTCCTTTCTTCGTGTACTCAAACAACTAGTTAAATCTTTTTTTTAATCCCTAATTAAACCTAAGGCTAATACACACTTTATGAATCCACTTTCTTTTATCCATTCATAAATAGAATCCAGACCCTCTTCCGACGCTGCCAAATGCTTTCCATATTTTGCATGGTAACTGACGTTTGAGTATTCGCCTTTCTTTTAGGACTTTAGGTTATGCGCAGTAACGCAAACATGATCCGTTATCGTTATTAACCATACCGGACTCCTTTAATTACGGATGAATACCGAAGAGCTTATCGTTATCGTTATTGTTAAACTGCGTGGTTGTCGGATTGTAGAAATTTTAATATCAATTATTTAAAAGGTTAAAATTTTATTGCCGTATTAATTAAAATATCATTTATACAAAGGCTCTAATTAGCGAAAAATCTATAGCAGTAATAAAAAATCAAATAGTGTTAAGAAATTAAAACGGACTTGCACTTTTACGGATATTCTAAATCAGTAATTAATTTAGATGTTACAATCTGGCACACTTTGCTTTTTATTCTACTACCAAACTTAACCTTACTTTTTGTGTTTTGCTTATACTCGTATTGTTTGCATCTACTTTAAAAAACGAAATCAACAGAAGTGTTTGCATATATTTAAATATCAATTTATATCTTATGAAGAATAAAAGTAAATACTGATTTTTCGTTAACTTTAAAATCGGTGAACCACAGGCAAAATAAGGTTATGCGTCGAAAGCGCAGACGCAAGATAAATTTCTTAAAAGAGGCTGCAAAATCTCTGTCTTAAAACTGCCGCCGTAATCGTTATGTTTAATAACGATAACCATATGAGGAGGCCAAAAACGTCTGTTATTTTAAGAGGGCAAAATACATAAATAATATTCTTGATGAAAGATGCTACCACAGGACAAAAATAATTAAAATCGGTCTAAAAACCAAAAAGTTAATTTTAGGGTAGAATTTTAACAAAATTTTCTTTGTCTGGTTTTTTTGTCCAGCAGTGTATTAGAAGGGTAATAATTCGATATAGCGGTTTTCGCTATTATAAGTGACTTTCGAAAAATTCTTTTTCAGGGCGTTTCTATAGGTCGATTATGACACAAATCTGTGTGCGCGTTTTCCAAAATCTATTTCTATAATTTATTATTAATAAAAACATATTTACGGGACGGTGGAGTGAACAGGGGTGCTGGGTGGGGACAAAACAGTATAAATCCAACGTCAAACACAAGAAAACAATTAATACGCTGCACTCGGGGCACATGAAAATGTAAATTTATTTTGGAAAGTATTAAATTTTTCGAAAACTATCCCACACATATGAGATATCTCGTCCGCCATTAATTAAAGAAGGAAAATAGGCGCATTTATTTTGGTCAGCTGATAACATGAAGTTCGTCATTATGAAAATGACAGTCTTGATAGAAGCAGTGTTGCCAAACTTCTTATGAAGAATTAACACCAAGCCTATTTCTGGGATTATCCACCATTTCCATGAGAAACAATGGTATTTTTTTGTAGAAATGCTTCCTTCTTTATGTTTAGGTATTTTCCTTTTTTCTCTACAAATTATAATAGGAAGAAGGAATAACTTAATTTTTCATATGAATTTTGTCCTGTATCTTCCTTTTTTAAGCTATTGACATTTTCTCACTTTATTTGGCAACATCGCAAGACATTTACAGTTCTATTGCAAACTCTTCTTTTTATGCAGTGACAGCCATGGCGGGATTGTTGTACTATTATTTATTTTTAATTTTTTAAACAATTTTTTGGACATTTTTGTAAACAGAAAGTGCGGTGTGTACTGTGAAATACTGTTTTTGGGCGTTTAATGTAGGATTTCTACTGTTTCGTCCCCACCCAGCACCCTGTTCACTCCACCGTCCCGTAACTATGTTTTTATTAATAATAAATTATGGAAATGGATTTTGGAAAACACGCACACAGATTTGTGTCATAATTGACCTATAGAAACGTCCTGAAAAAGAATTTTTCAAAAATCTCTTATAATAACGAAAACCGCTATATCGAACTATTACCATTAAAAGTTACAACAATATACATATTACATTTGCGTTGCTCAAATGCAGCCAAAAATGTCTATAAATGTCATGTTTACAGACGTTTGAAAAAAAAATCGAACTTGTTTTAAAAATTATTGTTTTTAACCAACCACCAGTCTTAAAATTATTTTCCAACCCTACTCCTATTATACCATCACCGGATTAACCGGAAATCGTCAAACATATCTGACTGGATCCCTCTGAACATAATAAATAAGATAAACCCACTTTCACACACTGACAAATTGCCTCTATTTAGGTGATTTTACATGGTCTCACACCTAAAGATTAGCCCTTAGAATGTGAAATGAATAGGGAGATAGAACCTTTCTACGGTTAAACCAATTTTACCGCTTTATATACGGGGTGTGGTCATAAAATTTACAGAGTACTTATACAGAGTGATTTAAAAAATCGATTACGAAACTTAAGGGCACCAACATTGTTTCTTCTTCACATCAACGACCTTCTCTCGTCCACAACTAATTCCATTCATAGTTTCTGCCGACGATAGTACCCCTTCACTCCAGTTTTCAGGTTCCTAAACCCATTACTAAACCTGATTTGGAAAACAAACGCAGAGCGATGCAGATATCTCTTTCGCAGGATCTTAATTTAATATTGGATTGCGGCGCCAAAAATCTCGTCCATTTTAATGCATCCAAAACACAATCATGTTCCTTGTCGCGAAAAGAGTCATCAAATACTCATCCTCTACTTATGAGCGGGCCAAGTTTTACAGAGCAAAGACACCTTCAATCTTGTGGGTGTCACATTTGAAAGTAACCTTAACTGGCATAAACACATTGTATCTATAGCCACGGCAGCTTCAAAAAAGCTTGGATTTCTCTTCGAGCCAAAAAGTATTTTTCCGCTTCTAATTTATACACTTTATATGTGTCCCAAATCCGACCTCCCTTGGAATATTGTTCTCATATCTGGGCATGGCGTCCCCACAACCCTAAGCATTCTTGATTCTATTCAAAGAAGAGCTATTCGTCTCATTAATGATCCTTCACTTACAGAAAGGCTTCCTCTCTTGCCCATCGTCGGGCTGTGGGGGATTTATCGCTTTTTTATAGGTACTTCCATGGCTTCTGCTCTGAAGAATTGTCCAGTATAGTTCCTCCACTCACGGTTCCCAACAGAGAAACTCGTGGTTCCGCGCGTATGCATCCCTATACGGTCCAACTGGACAGGCCCCGAACTTCTCACTTTGTTCGTTCTTTTATCCCTAGAGTTTCTAGATTGTGGAACCTGCTGCCCGCGGAGGTCTTTCCTTCCCCCAAATCTTCAAGTATTTAAGTCCCGTGTCAACAAACTCCCTCTACCTCGCTTAAGACACCCACGGTACGTTAGTATTTAGGCTTTTAGCCTTCGTGGTTTGTCCAAAGATAGAAAAATAAGGGGTGATTCTACTTGACAAAAAAAGGGTAGAGTTTTACATAACTTTTTTTCAAAATGTCATTCGTTTTCGAGTTACAAGCCGTCAAAGTTCAATTTTTTATTTTGGGTTTTTCGCCATATTGCATTTATTTTTTAACCAATCCAGTTGATATTTTGGCACATAAATTGAGCTTTGCAGATTCTAAAATTTTAAGACAAAAGTACTTTTTTAAATAGCGCCAGAGGGCACTTTTACCCAAAACTTAAAATTTATTTTATATCATAACTTTTATTTTAACAGATATCGCAAAAGCTGTGGGGCGATATATTATAGAAAAATCAAAAATTAAAAAATAAGGTATTCTTTATTAAAGTCGATAAACCTCACCGTTTAGGCACCAATAGACATCAAAGTTTTCATCAATTTCAACCAAATTACCTACATACATACAGGGTGTCCAGTAAGCTCAAACGACAAACTTTACAATTCTACAACAGAAAATAAGAAAAAAACTTTATATAAACGTATAGTCCTAAACGTCTTAGTTTTTAAACTACTGGTGTTAAATATTAAAAAACTTTTGAGGAGGTATGAGAAAATATGTGGAATTATGTGGAAGTATAAGGAAGTATGGGAAGTATAAGGAAGTATAGGGAAGTATGAGGAAGTATGAGGAAGTATGGGGAAGTAAAGGGAAGTATGAGGAAGTTTACTTTACGGGGCGTATGAGAAAGTTTACTTTACGGGGCGATTCTTCAATAGAAAATAAGAAAAAACTTTATATAAACGTATGTCCTAAACTTCTTAGTTTTTAAACTACCGTGCGTTAAATATTAAAAACTTTTGAGGAGGTATGAGAAAATATGTGGAATTATGTGGAAGTATAAGGAAGTATGAGGAAGTATAAGGAAGTATAGGGAAGTATGAGGAAGTATGAGGAAGTATGGGGAAGCAAAGGGAAGTATGAGGAAGTTTACTTTACGGGGCGTATGAGAAAGTTTACTTTACGGGGCGATTCTTCAATAGAAAATAAGAAAAAACTTTATATAAACGTATGTCCTAAACTTCTTAGTTTTTAAACTACCGTGCGTTAAATATTAAAAAACTTTTGAGGAGGTATGAGAAAATATGTGGAATTATGTGGAAGTATAAGGAAGTATGAGGAAGTATAAGGAAGTATAGGGAAGTATGAGGAAGTATGAGGAAGTATGGGGAAGTAAAGGGAAGTATGAGGAAGTTTACTTTACGGGGCGTATGAGAAAGTTTACTTTACGGGGCGATTCTTCAATAGAAAATAAGAAAAAAACTTTATATAAACGTATGTCCTAAACTTCTTAGTTTTTAAACTACCGTGCGTTAAATATTAAAAAACTTTTGAGGAGGTATGAGAAAATATGTGGAATTATGTGGAAGCATAAGGAAGTATGGGGAAGTATAAGGAAGCATAGGAAGTATGAGGAAGTATGAGGAAGCATGGGGAAGTAAAGGAAGTATGAGGAAGTTTACTTTACGGGGCGTATGAAAAGTTTACTTTACGAGGCGATTCTTCAATAGAAAATAAGAAAAAAACTTTATATAAACGTATGTCCTAAACTTCTTAGTTTTTAAACTACCGTGCGTTAAATATTAAAAAAACTTTTGAGGAGGTATGAGAAAATATGTGGAATTATGTGGAAGCATAAGGAAGTATGGGGAAGCATAAGGAAGTATAGGAAAGTATGAGGAAGTATGGGGAAATAAAGGGAAGTATGAGGACGTATCAGAAAATATAAGGAAGTATGGGGAAGTATAAAGAAGTATGGGAAACTTTGAGGAAGATACAACATTAATACGAGTACAATATACATTTAAGTACATGGTGATCAAAGTTAAGTCGACACTATTGCTAACTTCTTTGTTATTGGAGATACAAAGTCGGTTAAATAAGTAAAGTTGTAGTATTTTTTTCACTGATTACCGTGTGGCCAATAGAAGAGCTTTCAAAAAAGTCCACATTTAATATATCCAATTTTTAATAGTTTCGAAATATCCTTAAAAATTTGATAAGTAAACCTGGCATTTTTAAATAAAATGCCCTGTATATTGCATCACCATTAAATAAATATGTTAAAGAACTTTAAGCACATACCACATTTGCTATGTATATCTCTTATACTTTAAAAGATATGGCCGTCCATATCTAAAAATTGTGTTAAATTTTCATTATATGTGCTTACAGCTCTAAGCTATAAGCACTAAGTTTAGTGTAGAAGATGAATTATAATATTTATTATTTTTTAATATTTTGATGGCCATATTTTCCTAGCAATTAGAGATAGACATATTAATGTGGTAATTCCCTAAAGCTCTTTAAAATATCCATTTATTGGTGATGCAATATAGAGGATATTTTACTTAAAAATGCCAGTTTACTATCAAATTTCCGAAGATGGCTATATTTTCGAAACTATTAAAAACTGGATATATCCCGTGTGGACTTTTTCTAAAACTCTTTGATAGATCTTTCGTATCTAGTATATTTTTTGCAATAAATCAAAACCCCGACGTTTAATTGTTTTTCTGTTGGCAGCACGTTAATTAACGAAAAAAATACTACAACTTTACTAATTTAAACAACTTTGTACCTCCAATAGTAAAGAACTTAGCAATAGTGCCGACTTAAGTTTGATCAACCTGTATATTAGAAGGTATAACACAAGAATACATATTCCAAATATTTTTTAAATATAAAGAAACTTTTTGATAATTACAGGGTGTGCCAAAATTACCGCAAAATCCATGACACCAAAATAGGAGAAAATCGTTTCTATAAATGAGATCTCAGAAACATTACCTAAAAGGGATACGGTCCCTTAAAACAATGCTGTAGAGATGGATATAATATAATCATGCTGATTAAACTTGCTCATAAGTTAAGGATATACAATGGAAGATTTTTTGGCACTAACAACTGCGTTTTACATCATAGAACTATATAAGATATTAAGGTTTATGGAAGGCTATTAAGTTTAAGTTCTATAAAAGAAATATTTGCATCGTTAGAACATCTTAAGACGAATTGATTGTGCCAAAAACAAGATGGTGTAAAAAGACATAGAAATGGTACCAGTACTTAGCCCTGGAATACCTTAATATTGACTTAGTCAAAAGCTAGAAGCCCTAAGAAGAAGTCCCAAGGCCTAAAACATCGTTGTAATACTGCATTTAAGAAGTCCAGTCTTCATATTTAGGCCACTTTAATTTTTAATGTATAAAATATATGTTTGAAGTAACTTACACTGATTAGAGAGCACCCTATGTACATAACGTATGTCCTAAAAGTTTTGGCACAAAACTCATTGTCTTTAATTTTAACAAAAACAAAATAATATCAAGTTGCCTTTGAAAACAAAAAGTTTATTTTCTTTATTTACTGTCAGTTGAGATTTATTTATTTTAAAGTTTTCGCTTTAAGATGTCGTATTAATTAGAAATAAGAAAAAGTATCTACAAGTTAGTTGGGCGGATACCCAAAGCTGAAATCTGTCGAATATTCCAGAATGAAAACATTTCACGCAGAACCATTTATAGAACAATAGCGGAGTGCGAGCAGGGAATACCATGTCTGAATCTCTTAAATGTGGAAGACCACGTGCATTTACCGCACAGAGGTCAGTGAGATTGGTGAGAAGAGCAAAAAACCAGATTGGAATGTCAACGAGGAGACTGGCTAGGCAATACAGATCTTCTAAGAGTACGATATCGTTGGAATTGAGGAGGAATGGTCTTAAATATCGAAAGAGACGTAAGTGCCCCAAATACTGTCAAGCGCAGCTTCTTCGTATACCAAGATGTTGTCGTCAACTGAGGCGGGTACATTTTATCCAGGACCTCATGAGAGACATTCAAAGAAATTTGCGTCTGGTAGAGCAGAATGGGCCACTCCACATAATTCGATAGTATAGTTTAGTTAAGTATTGAGTTGTAATTTATGATAACTAGTTAGTATTTAAATAAATTTCTTTATTAAAAAAAAAACGATAAATATTGCGTGCCAAAACTTTACGTTAGGGTATATTTAACAGAGTGTCACTCTATATTAAAGTAGAATAATGTTTGGTATAGTTATAAATAAAATATTGGAATGTAATGTTTGTTTCAATATTTCCCTAACTTGTATCTAATAGGAGTAGGTAGGAGTTGTTTCAAAACGTAAAGTAAAAAGTAGGCTACATGGATCAAATTAACAAATGTTTAATATACAAGTCAGTCAGCTCAAGCGTTTGCAGGGCGCACACAGTATCAAAATAAATTTTAAAAACTTTATTTCAACTTCAAGGCTGTACAATAATCATTATCAAATATACTATAACAGGTTACATACAGTCATAATTACATTTCTAAGTACAATGTACATATTATACACATTAATACATAACATAGTACTCTAGTGAACGACACAAGCTAAATAACATACACAGAAAAATAGTTCTTTTAAAGGCACTGAGTACGGCGAATGGTAGACAACCACTCTTTGACGGCTAGTGTCAATGGGGCTTAAGATGCTTAAAAGGACGATTTTTTAATAACAGAAAAAAATATCATGCTTTTTAACTGGTTTTTATAATCAGGACTAGCTATACCGCATTTTTTTAAGATTTGGCATGAAGTAGTACAAATTATAGAGATGCTAAAGATACTTCTCTGCAAGCGTTACGATATTAACCTGTCTTAAAGATTGAGTATAAGCTTGTGACCATTCTTTGCAGATTATGATGTATTTAATAAAACTCAATTATATAAAAGTTGTAAGGTTGTAAAAATTGTGGTTATCTCACCAGAACCGACGAAATATCGATAACCCGAGATTTGATCCAGCAGATTATTGCACAGCACCCGGCCTAACGTGAGAAGTAACACTTTTTACCAGAGAAATATCTAGCCATACTCAACTCAAAAAATCATCCTTTTAAATAAATACGCCCTCTATGAAAATACTTCCTTTAATACCGGTAAGATGGGTAAGATGATGGGTACTTACTAGGCCTGTATCTGTCCAAAGATCCGTAGTTGTGTGGGAAGATTGCTCTGGGAGAGTACCCATATGTGTCACGGTGAAGTGGGTCGTAACGGTATCCAGGGACGTGAATACGTTCAGCAGCAGCGCTGGGATCGTCGTAGATGGATTTCCCGTAAGGCCAGCCTGATGAAAGTTCTGGGAGGTCGTTAAGGGGTCTGAAGATACCTCTGGGTCTGGCAGAGTATGAGTCGGATGCCCTTAAATCGTCTGATCCTGAAACAAATAATATTGTTTTAGTACTATATTTGCTTAACGTATGTCCTAAATGTTTTGGCACAAAACTCATTGTCTTTAATTTTAACAAAAACAAAATAATATCAAGTTTTGAAAACAAAAGTTTATTTACTTTATTTACTGTCACTTGAGATTTATTTATTTTGAAGTTTTCGCTTTAAGATGTCGTATAAATTAGAAATAAGAAAAAGTATCTACAAGTTAGTTGGGCGGATACCCAAAGCTGAAATCTGTCGAATATTCCAGAATGAAAACATTTCACGCAGAACCATTTATAGAACAATAGCGGAGTGCGAGCAGGGAATACCATGTCTGAATGTCTCAAAAAATGGAAGACCACGTGCATTTACCGCACAGGTGAGAGAGATTGGTGAGAAGAGCAAAAAACCAGATTGGAATGTCAACGAGGAGACTGGCTAGGCAATACAGATCTTCTAAGAGTACGATATCGTTGGAATTGAGGAGGAATGGTCTTAAATATCGAAAGAGACGTAAGTGCCCCAAATATTCTCAAGCGCAGCTTCTTCCTTAAAACCGATAAATATTGTGTGCCAAAACTTTTAGGACATACGTTATTTAAAGTAACATTTAAATAAAAAGACTCAGGGGATTAATAAAAAAATGAAACTGCAGCTCGTCGGCTTGCTGCAAAAACTCACTAACTTTATTTATTTTGTTTAAAAACTATTAGGTATAAGCTTAGATTTTTCAGCTAATAAAAATTTAAAATTATTTAGAATTCCTTTAAATAAATTGTATTTTAAAGCAAGAATAATAGTTTTAACATCAAAAAAGATTTACATTTTAAAATAATAAAATAACAAATTTTTGTTTATAGAAATGAAAAAATCCGTTTTATTTTCACATTTGTAAAAGCGTGGCTGTTATTAAGTGACGTACACAACACCCACATTTTTTTAGTATGACGTATGTTTATAATGAAAGATATATTTAGTGTCAATTCAAAGAATTTTGTAGATATGTGTAAATAAAAGTTTAGAGAATAATTTTTTTCCTTAAAAAGTTTATTTTAAACTTTTATCCAACACTTACATATAATATCTACATAATTGATCAGATTTTGAGGATATAAAGTGTACTATAAGTCACTAGTGAGCTAAAGTACCCTTTAGCTCACTAGTAAATTATAGACTTATATATAATTTTGTTGCTGGTGTTGACAATGACAAGTAACAAATAATGGATGACGTTTTCAAATTATTTTCGATATTAAAAACGATTTATACGGAAGTGTTGGATAAAATTTTGTATTAGACACGTGAGTTATTACATATAAGTCACTTAAGAAAATTACCTCTCTCGCCCTTCGGGCTCGAGAGATTAAACTTTTCTTGCGTGACTTATATGTAATATAACTCACTTATCTAATAAATAACTATAATATCAATTAGATAAACGAAAAGAACCATGTTATAATACAAAGATAGCTTTATGTTTTAATTTTTTGTTTAAATTAAAGAGGTTTTTGCTTGTGACGTTTAAAGGGGAAATATTTTTCCCAAGATTGAGAGAGAGAGATAACATCGATTTATCCATATTAAACCACATCTTATACGGGATAAAACATTTTTATTGTATCACTAGTATTACAATACAACAAAATGCGTCATTACAATAGCCTAGTTTACACCGCGAGGACCAATTAGATCCGTGGACTAAACCCAGGACTTATTTAATTCACGTTTAATCCTAGTACCAAAATGACAGCTGAGCATATGACCAGAACCTAACCTCGTTTTTATCTTTTAAAACTGTATCGCTTTTAAATTCCATTTGAAAAAAATTTAAAAAACCGTTTTGGTTAAATATCAACAAAATTTTAAAAAATATAAACAAACAACAAAATTATTAGGGAATACCGAAATTCAACGTCTTTTTGTCGAAATGCGCACTGTCAAAGATCAGGGCTGTCATTTTGGTCCACTAAAAAAGTCCGACGTGTTTACACCAAAGAAAATCATATTTAGTCACTCCGATTTGAGACGGACTGAATTGGAGTAGCAAATTTTAATACTCAAGTGTTTACACCGTGAATAAAGTACGCGTGACGTCATTAAGACCTCGAACTAAAAATTTCGTCCTGTCGGTGTAAACTAGGCTATTGTTTACCAAACCCACGTACCAAACATAAACAGTGTCATATGATGACGGCTTGCCTAAGGTGGTTAGTTCTGGTTCTATCTAAAGTATTATTTGTCAATTTATGTCAGTCTATATAATAACTTGATTTAAAACAATTTTTAAATTGACTTAAAAATAGTGTCAAAACCCTTTAAAAAATGCTCAAATACATACTATTTTTAATTTGTTTTTTTTAAATAAAAACATAAAAAGTTCTTGAAATATATTTAAACGACTTTTTTACATATCTATTTTTTTAATATTATATGACGATTTGAGCTATTATGAAATATTTTAGGTAATTTTCTGAAACCTGCGGCAACCCGATTTTGACGAAATTTGGTATACGGGGTATTTTGGGGCGCTGATCACGAATCTAAAAGAATTTTTTGGCAGAAACGTTTCATTCTTGAGATATTCATCCTCAGACTTGAAATTTAAACTAATCCTATTTTTACAATATTTCCCCCTCCTTTTTGCACACAATTCTTGATTTAAAGCTAAAGTCGCACACAATATTTGATTTTCACCTTTTAAAACCCCGTTTTTTACGTATTTTACATTATTATTGCATTAAATTGCATAGCTATACTTTGAATCATTTTAATCCCAGTGTGCCATGAAGTCCTGTGTGTATGTATGGTTGCCGCATTATCAAAGAAAAGCCACGCAATTTAATGCAAAAATAATGTAAAAGCGTAGAAAAACGGGGTTTTAAAAGGTGAAAATCAAATATTGTGTGACACTTTAGCTTTAAATCAAGAATTGTGTGCAAAAGAAGGGGAAATATTGTGAAAATAAGCTTAGTTCAAATTTGAAATTTGATGATGAATATCTCGAGAACGAAACGTTTTCGCCAAAAATTCTTTTAGATTCGTGATCAGCGCCCCAAAAACCTCCGTATACCAAATTTCGTTAAAATCGAGTTGCCGCAGGTTTCTAGAAAATTACCATATTTTAAAATATACATCAAGCTTACGGAATGATACTATTCAAATTTCTTATAGTCATGGTTCTTTGAAAGGAGTAGAGCTGCCGTTACAAAGGGTATTTTTAGGGAAATGGTTACGGTAAATAGTAACTGTTCAAGAGATAGTAAATATAGTTTAAATAGGTAAGCAAAAAACACGCTTTTAAAGCACACATATAAACGAAAAAAACTGGTATTATTGTAAAAAAAGCGTCGGGCAGTCGATATACGAAAACTATGACACAAAACGCCCATGCTTTTTACCATAATACTAGTATTTTTCATTCATGATTTTTAAAAGATTATTTTCTAAATTATTTTGCTTTCTTTAGTTTGATGTGCTCTTAAAAGCGTGTTTTAAAACTATATTTATTTTTTACTTTTAGCTTGATATGCTATAAAAGAGTTTTTTTAACTATATTTATTTTTCAATTTATAGTTTGATTTATTGTCAAAAATAAAACTTTTCTATAATTTTTCGTCATTTATATTGTGAATCGTTAAAAGATGTAATACTAATGCAGGTAGTATAGTAAATCTCCAACAGAGGGTGTAAGTAATACTGACGCAGGTAGTATAGCAAATCACCAACAGAGGGCGGACAGTTGAAAGTTACATAGAAACATACATAAGAGACATTTTGCACCTCTTAAAATAACAGACGTTTTTTAGCCTCCTTATGGTTATCGTTATTAAACATAACGATTACGGCAGCAGTTTTAGACAGAGATTTTGCAGCCTCTTTTAAGAAATTTATTTTGCGTCTGCGCTTTCGACACATAATCTTATTTTTGCCTATGGTTCACCGATTTTAAAGTTAACGAAAAATTAGTATTTACTTTTATTCTTCATAAGATATAAATTAATATTTAAATATATGCAACCACTTTTGTTGATTTAGTTTTTTAAAGTAGATGCAAACAATACAGTATAAGCAAAACACAAAAAGTAAGGTTAGGTTTGGTAGTAGAATAAAAAGCAAGTGTGCCAGATTGTGACATCTAAATTAATTACTGATTTAGAATATCCGTAAAAGTGCAAGTCCGTTTTAATTTCTTAACACTATTTGATTTTTATTACTGCTATAGATTTTTCACTAATTAGAGCCTATGTATAAATGATACATTAATTAATACGGCATTAAAATTTTAACTATTTCAATAATGGATATTACAATTTCTACAATCCGGCAACCACGCAGTTTAACAATAACGATAACGATAACGATAAGCTCTTCGGTATTCATTCGTAATTAAAGGAGTTCGGTATGCTTAATAACGATAACGGATCATGTTTGCGTTACTGCGCAGTCTCAGAATAACGTTAACCACAACGAAATTGCAAAATAAGGGGTGCAAAATGTCTCACTAAGTGAAGGTAATGATAGCGTGTTAAAAAAGACACATACCTTTTAAAGATCTGACAAAGGACTGCCAGAATTTGGCCTTCTTCGATGGGGTCTCGTTGAGACTGATCATTTCAAATGTTGTTTAAACGACATTTTGTGTTTTCGGCTACTTAACTACTGGTTTACTTGGTCGTTCGTCTGTAATAAATAAATACAATAAATAAATAATGACCTACATAACTCCAAAACACATTAACTATACTCTACTAACTTAGTAACAGTACGCAATTCTTATTATTATTATTATTTATTCTAGGTGAAATGAAAGGTTACCATTAAAGATCTAAAAAATAGATTTATAATATAAAAATGCTCTTAAACATACTTTATCAGTAAGACTGCTAAAAACTCTTTTTCAGTCTTCTTTATCGTTTAAAAAAATAATAATAACGATTTGAGTATCTAACTAATAACAGCGATATAAACTCCAACCAAAACAATTGCAAGAAAATAAGTAAGAAGCGTCCAGAGCTCGTTAGATCCCATGGCGTCAAGTCTGGTCAGTTTGCTGGCTATCGCGGACTATTTTGGTCTCAATGAAACAGAGATCGGTTGCTATTGGTTCGAACGTCATGCGCGAAATATTTTCTATTTTTATAATTGCGTGGATCATTTATGTTTAAAGGTTTGAAAATAAATTTATTTTTGAGTTTGATTGATGTTTGATATCAAGACATCGGGTAATAAAATGGGTTTTATTACTTAAGATCCGTTTATTTAACTCTCTCATTCAAAGAAATAAATAATAGTTTAAAAAAACTAAAAAAACACGCTTTTATATGCAACCGAACTAAAAATTAGAAAATAATTTTTCATTAAAAAAAATATTGTCACTTCATAGTAAAAAGCGTGGGGTGCTTAATATATTAAATGTTATAATTATTATATTTGCCAATATCTATGATGGAAAAGTTATGAAAAAATAGTAAAATGCACCCCACGCTTTTTACTATGAAGTGACAATATTTTTTTATGAAAAATTATTTTCTAATTTTTAGTTCGGTTGCATATAAAAGCGTGTTTTTTAGTTTTTTAAACTATTATTTATTTTTCATTTTTAGTTCGATATGCATTTATGTATGTATAAAAGTTTGGAATGTTGCCAACAGATGGCAACCCACTAAAAAATTTTTTCGCCATTTTGTCAAGAGTAGCAAAGTTTTTCAGATGGACTTTCTGAAAATAACCTAATATAAAATTTGAGTAAAATCGATTCAGATCGAACTCTTGAAATGGCCGGTGGTTGGTACCACTGGGACGTACAGGTGACAGATGACACTTGGTGGTATCAAGCAGTGGTTATAATAATATAATGGATTTTTTTTCCTGGCGATCCAAACCAGGATAACGGGATACTGTTTGCAGATTATTGCATTGTCATGGGTCCTTAATACGTGTGCAAAGTTTCAAAGAAATCGAATAGCTGGAAGTTGGTTAAAATTAGGCTCAAAGATTCCGTTACATTCATGGATAGATAGATGGATAGATAGTTACAACCCAAGTTAATAAAAGCGTGTTAAAAAATAAATTTCAAGTAAATCTGTACGCACATAAATGAAAATTTAAAAAGTAAATAAATAAACACTAGTCTGTCATTAGAGACATTTTGCACCTCTTAAAATAACAGACGATTTTTGGCCTCCTTATGGTTATCGTTATTAAACATAACGATTACGGCAGCAGTTTTAGACAGAGATTTTGCAACCTCTTTTAAGAAATTTATCTTGCGTCTGCGCTTTCGACCCATAACCTTATTTTTGCCTTGGTTCACCGATTTTAAAGTTTGCGAAAAATCAGTATTTACTTTTATTCTCCAGAACTTATATATTGATATTTTAATATATGCAAACAGTTCTCTTGATTTTGTTTTTTAAAGATGTAAACAATACAGTATAAGCAAAAAAGCAAGTGTGCCAGATTGTAACATGTAAATTAATTACTGATTTAAAACATCGTTAAAAATGCAAGTCCGTTTTAATTTCTTTACACTATTTTATTTTTCTTACTGCTATGAATTTTTCGCTAATTATTCGTTATGTATCAATACTATTTTAATTAATGCGGTATTAAAATTTCAACCTTCTTAAATAATTTATATTAAAAATTTTACAATTCGGCAACCACGCAGTTTACCAATAACGATAACGATAACTATAAGCTCTTCGGTATTCATCCGTAATTAAAGGAGTCCGGTATGGTTAATAACGATAACGGATCATGTTTGCGTTACTGCGCAGTCTCAGAATAACGTTAACCACAACGGAATTGCAAAATAAGGGGTGCAAAATGTCTCTATTAGCAACTTTGTTATTCATCCCAATATAAAATTGACAATCTAGTAGCATTTTTACGACTAATAAATCTAAAAAATAATTGATTATCGTGTTTTTGAGTTTAATACCATTTTTTTATTGAGACACTAGGTATATTGTTTTATTATTAAAATAAACTTTTAAAGAGCTTTTAGATAGATATAATTTTCATAATACTACTACTAGCTTTAAGCTAGTTCATATAGACGCTGAAAAGCGAATTGCGAAATGCAAATTTCGTTCTCATTGGTCAATTGAATTATTTCAATTCTGGTGAGATATTCGCGTGCGCTCATGCGTAAGAAACAAGACTATTGTTTGTCATATGAAATTTAAAAAACAATATTGTTATTGTTATTCTTATGTCATTCCTTTAACTATTTGGAAAGTTATTTTTGTTTTAATTTTCTTAAGTATTATATGTTTTTTGATTTGAATTTATATTAACTTTTTTAGCCCAAATTATTTATAATAAATATGCAGCAATTCTACGTCTTCGTTGCCAAATAAATGAACTGGATTTTTATTCATCACAAAAGATAAAAGTTATATTATTAACAGGAAAAACTAAGAAAATCTCAAAAGAGCCCAAGGCGCCCAACCACCGAAGTAAAAACACTATAGAAATTTGTAGGTTATGTTGTGGCCTAGTGGAAATAAAATATCCTTAGAATTTCGGCGAATTTCGAATGAACATGAAAAAAACCGCAAATTTTTTGGCCAAATATTCGCTTTCGCAATTCGCTTCTCGCTGTCTAGAACTGGCTTTAAGGTGTCCCTTTCACTTAGGGAACGTGTGACGCCGGTATGCGTTTGGTTAGTGTAGAAGTTAATATTTAAAACTATTTACGCCCACACCCATCGAACGCATACATTTGTTGCTGTGGACGTATACGTTCGCTAAGTGAAGACACACCTTTACAGCTGTAGAAAATGAATGCCCAATTTTTAATACTTTTAAAGAAAGACATATTAAATATTGGATTTTTAAAAACCTCTTTAAAAAAATGTAGAAAAGAATTAGATTTGGTACTCAGAACTGAGCCCTTGGGTACCTTTACTTTAACTTTAAAGAAAGGAAGTTTAGTTGGAAGACCGTAGGAAGGAAGTCTTTTAAAGAACGCATTACGCCAGAGAGTGAATGCTCATGGTATCTTTGACTTAAAAAATAAATGTTTGGTATTTTATTAGGAATGGCAACAACTATTGAAAGAAAAGCCAACAATAATCCATAGTTAAATTAACAACAAACTATTTAGCAAAATATTCGGCTTTACTTTTTAAGGTACAACAACTTTTGGTCCTTATATATATATATATATATATATATATATATATATATATATATATATATATATATATATATATATATATATATCTATATATATATTATAATATTAACGACTTCGTTTTCCATATATCCGATCAGCTGAAAAAACCCAACAAATAGGCAATGTGAGGAAAAGAGACAGTCTAACGTGAATACCCGCATGTAAACTTTTCAAATTGGATAATTTGTAATACATCCTTTATTGTAGCTTTACTCGCCAATATCCCAATACCTATTTGCTTAACCAGTATAGTGTTATTAATTAATTATGTAAAATTATTTGATATTTGAAGTAAATTAACTTTGAGGTAACCTGTCTCGATATAAACTAAAATGTATCTATCTACAGACACTTAAGAATAAATTTCTGATTCACGGGCCAAAGTGGAATAAATTTAAAACGTTTTGCTGGCTTATTAAGCGTGTCTATGACACACATTAATGTAAAAGTGGCTCCAACACTCACAAAAATAAAATTTTAAATTGCATACCACTCTGATTTGTAATTTTTGTTTACATCAAAATTACTCTGTAGGACTTTGAGTTCAAATTTTTGTAGTTATACAGTGGTGGTCATTTAAAAACTTACCACTCAAGTTATCTGCGGAAAAGAAGGCAGATTTAAGAAAATCGCCGAAACACGTTAATATATTTAGTGAGGCGTGGGCCACCAACCCATAATTTTTAAATGAGATGGGGGTTCTGGTTAGTTTTGGTTTACAAAATGGCGGTACTTTTAAAAATTACAGTTGCCCAACTAACCCCACGGTTTTAAGTATAAAATGCTCTTTTTTAATTTTTTAGATACGGACTTATAACAGTAAGACTACTAGAGTCTTCTCAGGATTTAAAAGAGGCTGCAAACCGAACTTTGCACAAGCAACAAAGAACACGACCTGACCTATCTAACTTATAAATTTTCTCTGAAATAGTTTGATCATGCAAGAGAAGGAGCCAAATCAAACAGAAGATAGAGAAAAGCTGCAATTTTAACAGATACAGAAGGCATTACAAGAGAAGCAAAATAAAACTGCCTAAAAAGTTTAAAAAACGAAGACGAATTGATAGGTATTAAATTCAATAGTTCAAGCTAGGCACGTTGCTGTTTTATTAATGAGATTTGTTGTTTTGTCACTATAAGATTATAAATATATAATTAATAGTTTAAAAAAACTAAATAAACACGCTTTTATATGCAACCGAACTAAAAATTAGAAAATAATTCTTCATTAAAAAAAATATTGTCATTTCATAGTAAAAAAGCGTGGGGTGCATTTTACTATTTTTTCATAACTTTTCCATCATAGATATTTGCAAATATAATAATTATAACATTTAATATATTTATCACCCCACGCTTTTTACTATGAAATGACAATATTTTTTTTAATGAAAAATTATTTTCTAATTTTAGTTCGGTTGCATATAAAAGCGTGTTTTTTAGTTTTTTAAACTATTAATTATTTTTCATTTTTAGTTTCTGCTACTCTTGACAAAATGGCGAAAAAATTCCAACAGATTGCAACTCACTAAAAAATTTCTTCTTCATTAAGTAGCAAAGTTTGAAATTTTGCCAACAGATGGCAACCTAGGTGTTGTTTTTATAATATAATGGAATTTTTTTTTCCTGGCGATCCAAAAAAGATAACGGGATACTGTTTGCAGATTATTGCATTGTCATGTTTCCTTAATACGTGTGCAAAGTTTCAAAGAAATCGAATAGCTGGAAGTTGGTTAAAATTAGGCTCAAAGATTCCGTTACATAGGCAGCCAGATAGATAGATTGATAGATAGATAGTTACAACCCAAAGTTAATAAAGCGTGTTAAAAAGCAAATTGTCAAAATGTATTTTTATTGTAAACGTATCTAACATTTAAGCCATGATTTGACTATGCTTTCTAAGTGCTTCCACTAGCCCCATACCCTTGCTCAACTTACCTCACCTATGGGGTACGTTAGGCCATACTTGACTATCTACATTAAAATAGATGTAGCTCCTAAATTTGACTTATTAGAAATAAATTACTATGGACACTATTAATAAGGAATAAGTTGCTAATCCATCAGTATGCATTATAAGCCATTAAGGCTATTTTTGAGGAGCTATAACTCATCAAGTGAAAAATTGCTCAACTAGCCCCACCCTACCCTATTTAATTAAATTTGTAAAGTACCGCTATTGTGTGAGTAGGAAAACCTATATCAGGAACTTTAAAATGATGTTTCACTTGACCCCCTTCTTATTTAAGAATTTTGGGGTGGTAGCTCTGATGGTTAAGGGGTTAAAGGTGTTGTTCAATTTTTGTAAAAACCTTCCCCCTCAATAAATATCTTGACGTGTTTCAGCGATTTTCTCAAATCTGTCTCTTTGCAAATAACTTTAGTGGTCAGTTTTAAAACGAACACCCTATATAATAAAAGATATTCATTTATCAAAGTTATACAAAAAGTGATATTTATGGTTTCCTTTAATAAAAACGGAAAAACATAACCTTAAAATCAATATTAACGGACTCAAAGCAAGTGCTGGATAGGATATTAGAGAAGTATCAAGATACAAAAATATGTTTATCTCTGTACCCCCATCGATATGTTCAAATTCGACTTTAGTGTTGAACACTGCAGGTAAAGATTGAACACGGAATGACTGCATGTAAACATTTCGTATAGGTAACTTATGGGTGCCCTGTTTTGCCACTTTAGACCAACTCCTTCCACGCATCGGAAAGTCCTTATTGAACGTTTTAAACAGGTAAGACGTGCAAAGGTGTACCATTTTGGTTGTCCCTTAGTGGGAAACTTGGAAACCATAAGAGATATTAAAAATCTGATACCCCATCCTCTAGCCTTTTGAGAAAACATTTATGGTAAAACAGATCAGTCGCTATCGCGAAGCGTTTCAGAGATACAGGGTGATTCTCGATTTTATCACTTTTTTGAAAGGCCCTGTAGCTTTGTTGTTATTACAGATACGAGAAAACTAATTGCACATTATAAGACACTTTTCTTCCGTAGAATCCAGTGGCGCAGCCAAAAATTTTTGAGCTGTCATTTTTGACATATGACCCAAACATGTTTTTTTTTTTATTAGGGACAACCCTATAAATGATTAGGTAATTAAACTGCTTGTTTTTCTGAATAAAATAATATATCATAGTAGGTGGCTTTAATAAATTTTTCACGTCAAATATTGGAAAAATTATGATTTTAAAGACGCATTGCGGCTTCTATCTGTTTTTTAAATTGTTTTATATTTTTGTTTTAAAGAGAGGAATCTGTCGTCTCCTTAGTTCTCAGGCGACATTTCCGTAGAAAAAAAATAAAAAATTATAAAAAAAAATTTTTGTATTAATTAATTTTGTTGTTTTTTTCTACGGAAATGTCTCCTGAGTTGAGGGATAGCAGTACTGTTTTTAAAGAAAAATATAAAACAATTTAAAAACAGATAGAAGCCGCACATGCGTCTTTAAAATCATAATTTTTCCAATATTTGACGTAAAAAATTTATGAAACCACCTACTATGATATATTATTTTAATCAGAAAAAAAAAATTTAATTACCTAATCATTTATAGGGTAGTCCCTAATAAAAAAAAAACATGTTTGGGTCATATGTCAAAAATGACAGCTCCAAAAAATATTATATGTGCAATTAGTTTTCTCGTATATGTAATAACAACAGAAGCGGCAGGGCCTTTTCAAAAAGTGTGAAATCGAGAATCACTCTGTATCTCTGAAACGCTTCGCGATAGCGATGATCTGTTTTTACCATGAACGTTTTCACCAAAAAGAGGCTTGAGGATGGGGTATCAGATTTTTTAATATCTCTTATGGTTTCCAAGTTTCCCATAAGGGACAACCAAAATGGGGACACCCTGTACAAAGTAAGTAATTAAATTAGGCGTTATTAAAGTTTCTGGGTTTCTGGATAAGGAAAAACTCTGTATATTTTTGGCATATCATCGCCTGACGACACCTATTATATAAAGAGCTAATTAAAAATAGCTTCAAAGCCATTTCAACTATTTATACCCAAGGTATACAGGCGGTCTTTCAAGGTTGAAGACCTATTTTCCAGATATATCACGATCCTGGCACATTTTTAGTCGCCTAGGTTAAATTTCTTGTATATTTATTATCGAATTTTTTTCTGTGCTTTGTGCTAACTATCTATCTATCCATCTATCCATCTATCTATCTATGTAACGGAATCTTTGAGCCTAATTTTAACCAACTTCCAACTATTCGATTTCTTTGAAACTTTGCACACGTATTAAGGACCCATGACAATGCAATAATCTGCAAACAGTATCCCGTTATCCTGGTTTGGATCGCCAGGAAAAAAAAATTCCATTATATTATAAAAACAACACCTGGGTTGCCATCTTTTGGCAACATTCAAACTTTTCTCAGGTTTAGCTACTCTTGACAAAATGGCGAAGGAATTTTTTAGTGAATAAACTGGAGCATTTTAACATACATACATACATAAATGCATATCGAACTAAAAAATGAAAAATAAATAATAGTTTAAAAAAACTAAAAAAACACGCTTTTATATGCAACCGAGACTAAAAATTAGAAAATAATTTTTCATTAAAAAAAATATTGTCACTTCATAGTAAAGCGTGGGGTGCATTTTACAATTTTTCATAACTTTTCCCTCATAGATATTGGCAAATATAATAATTATAACATTTAATATATTAAGCACCCCACGCTTTTACTATGAAGTGACAATATTTTTTTAATGAAAAATTATTTTCTAATTTTTAGTTCGGTTGCATATAAAAGCGTGTTTTTAGTTTTTAAACTAATATTTATTTTTAATAAGAGACATTACAAATTTTAGAGACTAAGTTCAAAGCTGCTAAAAATATCATATTTTTTCCCTATTTCTTAATTTATTTAAACCTGTTAGGTTAAATTCTACCAATTACAATTGCTATTATTTTTAACGTTTTAAAAATGATAGGCCTTGAAAAAGCAATCTTTTCATTCAAAACAATTGAGTTCTATTTTTTGCTCTCTGATGTAATTCTTTGGCAGCAAGCACAGTTTCTGGCAAGTTTCTTTTTATTTCTTTGGATACAGGGTTGATTATTACTAAAGAAGTCTTAAAATACAGTAAAAAAAAGGTACAAAGAAGAAAAAATAGTTTTTTTATTGGAATAAGATTAAGATGATTAAAACAGTGATTCGCTTTTTCCTTAGAGCCTCGTTTTCCTAAGAGACGATTTGGAATGGCCACTTTGTTGTCCTGATTTGAGCCCTTGTGATTTTTTTGTGTAATTTACCCTGTATAAGACATATTTTTTGAAAAACAAACCGGAGATACAAGATAATTTGCAATGTGGGCTGAGGTATGCCAAAAGCCTAAAATTTATATAAAAATAGCCACGCTAAATTAGAACAGCCTCCACTAGAGATGCGAATTTACAAGTCGATGACGTCAGTTTAGTTTGTTTTAAGCCGCGTCCACACTAGTAAAATTTACGTTGTGTGCGCCATGCGGCACAAATTTGTATGTGCGTTTAAAATTTTTGCAAGTGTGGACGAGTTCGCCGCATAGAAACACACGCAAAAATTTTCGCGACATTCAACGCACGCGATCCGTCGGTTGTCGGTTTTTTTCAACATCAAAGAGATTTGCGCCGCAATATTGTTTTAGTGTGGACGTATTTACGTTAACGCAATGATTTTGACAAATGTTATTATGACTTGCTGTTTAGAAATTATAGAAGTTAACTGATATCCATCTTTCCAATTTGTTCTAAACCCACCATTCTGTGACTTTGTCTGATGCAATGTTAATGATAAAAAGAAAATGCGCTACTTTTATCGTTGTGCAAAATCTTATCAAAAAAAAAAAAAAAATGGAGAAAAATAGAAAAAAGACGATATTGGATTAAACATTTGTATCAAAATAAAAAACAATTTGATGGCGTAAAGTTATTATATCAGCTATCCTTGGATGAAAGTACTGGGCATTTCAAAATTTTTGCGTATGCCTACAAATGACTTTGAGATTTTAATAAATAAGATTGGACCAAAAATTATCAAAAAGGACACCAAGCTTAGAGAAGCCATATCCGTGAAGGAAAGGTTAGCTGTCACATTACGTTTTATGGCTACTGGAGATTCATATACAAGCCTTCAATATCTTTTTAAAATATACAAACAAAGCATATCATTGATAGTTCCAGAAGTATGCAGTGCTTTAATTGACGTTCTAAAAGATTATGTAAAGGTAATGTGGTAGTAAAACTGAATTTTTATTTTTTTAAAATTTATTATCTTTCAAAAACAACATCTGTAAGGCGAAAACTTTAATAAAAACTGAATTTTCATTCGAAATAATACGTATAACACATTTTGCGATTTCTTCCCAAGCATCATTCTTTTTGTTTTTATGAAAATGCCACTTATCGCTTGGAGCCCATGAAAGTCTTTGTTTTTGATATTCTTGTATCAGAAGAAGAACATCCTCTTTATTTAAATTTATCTTTTACAAAATAATATAAAATTCTTGGCGAAAAAATATAAACAAATCCAGAATAACAAAATAGTATGCAACGCATAAGATCACACACGTTTTGAGCACGAACGCACGACCCACAACGTACAATTGAACGTGGGTAGAACGTGAAATTTGCGCCGCAAATATTTGCGCCGAATTCTAGATTCAACATACAACACATTTATTTACTAATGTGGACGCGGCTTAAATTAAGATTCAGTTTGCGAATTTCATGCAAAATCTAAAAGATTGATTGGTTTGAATTGATTAAAGTAAACATTGGCATCACCTATTAAGATATTTTTATCTTGTATTTGTTTGTTTTTGTTACGTATACAGGAGTGTTTTAATTAATAAAGTTGACAGATGTTTACTCCAGAAAATTGCTTAAACCATTTGTTTATAAGTTATTTAATAACAGTTATACAGAGTGCTCATTTAAGCACCAAGTTATGTTGAAAAGAGACAGATTTGAGAAACACGTCAAGATATTTACTGAGGAATTTGTAAAGCATTAGGACCATTTCATCCCAAAATGAGATTATATAAGAAGGATGGTGAGCGTATATATTATATATATATATATTATAAAGCACAAGGAAAAATCCCTACTGTCTTGAAATATTAAAAAGCATTTTACTCCTTTAAAGACAATCAAAAACAACATGCATTTTTTCAACGGTGGATTTAATATCCTACCGCTGGACAATGAAACTTGTCTAATAAGTAGACGCTGGTTTTCTATGCTATTCACCACGACTCGATACAGCCTCACTGATGAGTTCCTGTAAGGCAGGCGAAACCGGTCTGGGGAGAGAGTCGTGATGGATAGCATAGAAAAGCAGGATGTTTTCTTTGACTGTCTTTAAAGGGAGTAAAATACTTTGTATAATACACCAAGACAGTAGGGAATTGTTTTCTATGTGGTTTATAATATACATAGCCACTCCGCTACAGTTGATGCTCGTATTTACTGAATGCGATTTCAGTAGGGCATCAATATCCTACCGCTGGACAATGACACTTGTCTAATAAGTAGACGCTGGTTTTCATGCTATTCACCACGACTCGATACAGCCTCACTGATGAGTTCCTGTAAGGCAGGCGAAACCGGTCTGGGGAGAGAGTCGTGTGGATAGCCTGAAAGCAGGCTGTTCTTTGACTGTCATTAGAATGCGGAGTAAAATACTTGTCAATAATATACAGGGTGTAACTAAATAAGTGTAAAACATTTAAGGAGGTGATTCCTCATTGAAAAATATGAAAAAAGTTCCTATAAACATGGGTCCGAAAATGCATAGTTTCTAAGATACAGGGTGTCCAACATTTAGGTTCAACATTCACCTTCTTTAATCTTCAGTTGACCTTCACTTTTTAATGTCATTAGATAGTCCTTAAAAAGTTAAGATAGGAAAGTAAAATTAATTTTGCTCTATCTTTAACTGTTTTTGCTCAGTAAATCGTCAAAATTCAAAAATTCCGTCCCAAGAAACATGCAATAAAGTGGTTTTTATTTTTTTCTCGAAAACGAAGCAAGATACAAAAAAATTCAAGAAATAAAAAAGTTGTATTTTTAGTTGCTTATTCTAAAAAAAATAAAAAAGTTACAAAAAGGTCAGTGGCGTACATTTTCTTACAATTATTTTTGATAAGATGTCCCGTGAGACGCCACTGGACTTAATAATTTTAATTTAATTATGCCTAACTTTGGCCCTTATTACTAGAAATAACACTGAAAAATTTCAAGAAAATCGGTTACAGGGTATTCAAGATAATTACAAAAACCTATTTTATTTAAAAAGTTTAACACCCTGTATCTTGGAAAGTATGCATTTTCGGACCCATGTTTATAGGAACTTTTTTCATAATTTTCAATGAGGAATCACCTCCTTAAATGTTTTACACTTATTTAGTTACACCCTGTATATTATACAAAGCATTTTACTCCTTTAAAGACAGTCAAAAGGTACTCTTATTAGATGACGCTAGGAGCAACCGTTTTCGAAATATTTTAGTTTAAAATAATCGATGCATACGCTTAGTAATAAATATGCTAAGTAAAGACCGCCGAAAATGACGGTTTTATCAAGTAGCCTAGTCAATGCATTTTGTTTGTGTTGTCATGTAAAAATTCAGACATAATACAATTTTGACGTACTTTGACGTACAGTTGAGTAGTAGGTAATAAATATTAGTGAGTTTTTAAAATGGTAAATTTTACCAATGCTGAGTATGCTGACATGCATTTTACATACGGACTTGCTAATGGAAATGCTTATGAAGCTAAACGTTTGTATCAGGAGCGTTATCTAATAAGAGTACCTTTTGACTGTCTTTAAAGGGAGTAACATTTTATGCTATCGTATGAATATACAGGGTGTAACTAAATAAGTGTAAAACATTTAAGAGAGGGTGATTCCTCATTGAAAATTATGAAAAAAAAAAGTTCCTATAGGCATGGGTCGAAAATGCATACTGCTCCAAGATACCAGGGTGGCAAACTTTTTAGGCCAAGTAAGGTTTTTGTCGGTGTGCTGGAGTACCCTGGCAACCGATTTTCTTGAGGAATTTTTTCAGTGTTACTTCTGGTAATAAGGGCCAAAGTTAGAGCATAATTAAGTTAAAGTGGGGTAAGTCCATGTAGTCTCACGGGACCGCTAATCGAAAATAATTGTAACAAAATGTACGCCACTGACTTTTTGTAACCTTTTTATTTATTTTTAGAATAAGCAACTGAAAATACGGCACTTTTCTTGATCTCTTGAATTTTTTTGCATCTTGCTCAGTTTTCGAGAAAAAAACAATAATGACCACTTTGTCTGCATGCTCTTCTTGGGACGGAATTTTTTGAATTTTGACGACTTGCTGAGCAAAAGCAGTTAAAGATAGAGCAAAATTGATTTGCACTTTCCTATCTTAACTTTTTAGGGAGCTATCTAATGACATTAAAGAATGTGAAGAGTCAACCGGCCAAGATTAGATAGGAATGTTGAACCTAAATGTTGTTGGACGCCCTGTATCTTAGAGAGTATGCATTTTTCGGACCCTATGTTTATAGGAACTTTTTTTTCATATTTTTCAATGTGGAATCACCTCACACACTTATTTAATTACACCCATATGGCCTTACAAGTATTTTACTCCTTTAGATTTGTCCAGAAAAGCAGCCTGCTTTCTAATGCTATCCCACCGACTCTCTCCCAGACCATTTCTTCCCAGGCTTTCATCGGTGTGGGCTGTATCGAGCAAATGATGTGTGGCTCAACGTCATTAGACAGTGTCGTGGCAACGACAGAAGATGACCTACTGAAATCGCATTCGAGCATCAATAACGAGAGTAATATATATAAAGCACAAGAAACAATTCCCTACTATCAGCGGTGTATTATACAAAGTATTTTACTCCCTTTAAAGACAGTCAAGAAAACATCCTGCTTTCTATGCTATCCACGACTCTCTCCCAGACAGACTCTTACTGCTGGGAGGCTCATCAGTGAGTATGAGTGCGTGGTGAATAGCGCGATCAGACAAAGTTTCATTGTCCAGCAGATAATCCTACCGTTGAAAAAAACAGGATGTTCACGATTGTCTAAAGGGAGTAAATATACACCAAGTTGAAATTTTCGCGGTAACATAACTATGTAATAATATATATATATATCTCAGACTCATCACTTCTTATATGTCATTTGGGGTGTTGACCCTGACAACGCTACTTTATCAGTAGCGACGTCTATTTCTCAAATGCATTAACGTAACTGGTGGCAAATGAGCGCTTTCTATCCTTAACTGTGATACTTACTCGCACTGAATCTGTCCAGCTTGTAAAGCTTCTGTATACGCGTAACAAAACAGGCAAAACAAGACAAATGTCTTGAATAGACGTTGCTAATGTTACTTTTAATTCAAATGATCAATGCGGAACACATGAGAAATTAAACGTTGAAGCACGATGTGTTGTATGTTGAATCTAGGAGATTCGGCACCAAATATTTGCGTAAGAGAATTCGTTCTACCGTTCAATTTTTACGTTGATGATGTTCAAATCTTATTCAAGCGTCGTGTGCGTTGAGAATACTATTTTGTTATTCTGGTTGTTACTGTTTCTCCAAGAAATACATATTTTATTAGATAAATTTAAATAAAGAGGATTGTTCTTCAACCGATACAAATATCAAAACAAGACTTCAAAAACCAACGCTGAAACAAGCAATTTTCATAAAGAACAGTGATAGCTGAGAAAAGAGCAAAATGTGTTATACATGCTGCTAAGAATGAAAATTGGACTCAATAAGACCATAACCCCTATTGCTTTAAAGATAATAAATTAAAAATAAAGGATTTTGCATTGCAACTTTTGGGAACGTCAGTCACTACTCTGGAATATCAAATGATATCTTTGTTTGTATATTTTAAAGATGATGGCTAATATATCTCCAGCGTAACACCTTCAATGTGACTGTGTACTTACGAACTAATATGGCTTTCTCTAAGCGGTGTTTTGATATTTATTCTGTTTCTCAAAAGTCATTTGTAGACATACGCAAAAAATTTTTGAGAAATGCCATACTGACTAACTTTTGCAGCAAATCAGAGTATTTTTATTTTGACCGGAAATGTTTAATCCCAACGGTACATAACGACAAGATTTGCACGACGTAAATGTGGCGCATTTCTTGTATTTGTGCATCGAACAGAGTCACCCAGAATGTGAATTGAGCTGGAAATTAGAAAGATGAATATCGATTGGCTTCTATAATTCTGATTAACAACATTTGTCAAAATAAACTAGATTGGCAAGCTGCGTCCGCACTGCATACAATATTGGCGCATCTTTGACGACGAAAAAAACGACAATAGATGGAAATGTCGCGGCTTGCGTGTCATTTAAATCCCACACTTAAAGTTTTAAACACTTATCATTGCATGGCACACACAACGTAAATTTTACTAGTGTGAACTTGTTTAAGCTTTGACGTCATCTGCATCTCTAGTGGAGGCTGTGTAGCATTATTATTACCTATAAATTCAACTTCGGCGCCACTCATTCCACATTACTGCTTATCTTGTATCTCGGCTGGTAAAACATATTATACGGGAGAATTACCATCGCAGAAATATCAGGCACAGTAAAATGACCATTCTCTTAAAGATACAAAAGCGGGTATCATGTTTTTAAATCTTAATATCTATTCCAATAAAAAACATTTTCTTTGTCACCTTTTTGCCTGTATTTAAGACTTTTTAGTATTGTCAACCACAGTAGTATCGAGAATAGCGCCGAAACCTTTTTACCAAAAATTACATCGAAGAGTAAAATAGACAGGTATTTGAATAATTTGCTTTTCAGGCCTATCATTTTAAAAACGTTAAAAAAATACGGTGTAATTGTGAATTTTGGCTGGCGGATTTGAAATAAATTCAGAAATAGGAAATATGTATTTTTAACAGAACAGTTCTTCAGCCAATGTTCTTGATAAAAATAAATAATAGTTTAAAAAAAACTAAAAAAACTTGCGCTTTTATATGCAGCCAGAACCAAAAGAGTTAGAAAATAATTTTTCATTAAAAAAAAATATTGTCACTTCAGAGTAAAAAGCGTGGGATGCTTAATATATTAAATGTTATAATTATTATAATGTGCCAATATCTATGAAAAGTAATAAGAAGCACCCACCTTTTATAGTATTTGTCTTTTAATGAAAAAATTATTTTCTAATTTTAATTCGGCTTTACCTCTCATACATCTTTTCACTAGTTTTTTTAACTATTAGCCCCCATTTTCTTTGCAGTTCGATATCGACTATCTATATTTATGGTTATTCACTAAAAAATTCGGCTTCGCCGGCAGAAATAGCAAACCTGAGAAAAGTTGATCTGTAAGAATAACGGCTCCCGAACGTTGATAATAA